>PVHY01006533.1:0-73892 GCA_004024945.1 Uropsilus gracilis | reverse complement strand
GAGGGAGGGAGGGAGGGAGGGAGGAAAGGAGAACTGTTAATTCTTAATAAAGATGTTTTACTTCTGGCCACAAAAAGCATCAGGTATATAATTCTCATTACTTAGGGTGGATTCCTTTCACCTATGTGAAGATGCTGGTAATAACTCTGGCCATTTTCTGGGTGCCAAACCCTGGGCGCAGACACACCTTGCCTCATAGGGTGGATAGCAATTCTCCCAGTTCCTGTTAGCATAGCATAGCAATTTTCCCAGTTCCTGTTTCAAAGATGTGGGGCAGAGAGGACAGTCCTGCTGGCTTCCAGGTGGGACACAGAGAGGAGGCGTTGTGCTGGGTCTCAGATGGGGGCAGGAAGAAGGGCATCACAGGGTCTTATTCTGGGGCAGAGAGTGCCAGGTCTTGGGTTGCCACACACCAAATAAAGTGCTGGTAACGCCAACCTGCCCAGTGCTTTACAAACCCTGTGACCATACCCAGGGTTTCTGCCCCACCTCAAAGGCCTGGGTGACTTGGTCTGACCCTGGGGCAGAACAGAAGTGGCACAGGAATGATGGCCCTACATGCCTTGGCATTCCTCTTCTCTGCTGTGTGGAATGTGCTGCACCCAGGGAAATCTGGGGAGCCTCTGGGTTCCTGTTTGTCAGGAGATGCCTGTATCCCTTTGGGAACTGTGACAGGTCTATTCCTGTAGCTGACAGGAGAAGCACCTAGCAGGAAGGATGCTGTGAGCTGCCAGCTTCGGGGTCTCCAAGTCTACAAATCCAGGAGGAACTCTGGCCAGGGCCCTGATTCATTGTGCAGTGATGGCCCCTGTGGGCCTCAGTTTCCCCACAGGTATGGCTAAGACCTCTTCCCTGGAGGATTTTGGGTCATATGGAACAGTGACTGGCAGGCTGCTGCTTTGATGATGGGAGAACTTTTGGGTGAGACCCACTTGGTCTCTGACAACCAGCCTTGTTGCCTTATGTGTAACATGGCATGAAAACATCTTGAGCACAGATGGAGATTAGGTAACTGGTGTACCCCAGTGCTGGAGAGTGGGGCTTGGCACCTAGGGACTACAACTGTTGCTGCTGCTGCTATTATTAATGAAAACTTGTTTTTGGAGACCTCTGGGCAGGCCCTGAAGCCTGGGCTAGGGGTTCTGAGACTCTAGGTAGGATGCATGTCCAGTGCCATCCTGAGTGCCCTACTTGATGACTCTGCCAGGTGGGTGCTGTTTTCCTCCTTACTACATGCAGAAGGATACTGAGGATCAGACAGCCAACTTGTAAGGTGGAGAATTTAGGGCAGAGAGAGTCATAGTCATGCTTTTGGCTACAAAGTTGCACCAAGAACTGACACTGGCACCCTCTAGGCTCAGGGGCCTAGGCTGTGCTCTCAGGTCTCTGGGTGGGTAGTGGGCATGAGGCCCACCTCTCAGGGCCTTTGACTGGGACTGTGACTGCTGCTGGATGCACTCGGAGTCTGGCTGCTGGGGGTTACTCGGTGGATATGTGGGGAGGCTGCAGGTGGTGGTCTGTGGCCCATTGTACTTCTGAGCATATCACAAGTACGGACACTAGGGCCCCATTCTCACAGGGGCTGTTAGGTTTCCTGATTATTTATCCAAATCTGACTTAGCAGGGTCTGGGACTTGCCTTTACAGTGGTAGCAACAACACCTTGCCATTGCAAAGACTGGATCTAAACCTGGTTCTGAAGCAGCTTCAGGGGCTGGGGCCTCTCAGTGCTCTATGCACATCCATGGTAGCTGGTACTGGGCTTTGGGTATGTTCTGTTCCCTTTGAATGTGGCCAGAGTGTGCCAAACTCGGTTGGTGGGATTGGGGTATGGGTGGGAGCAGGGTGGTGGGGCTGGTGCTGGGAGTTGGGGACTTGAGGGGAAGGACGCCCCTGCAAGAGCAAGCTTGTGGGCAGCACAGTACTGTTTCTGCTCTGGCCTTGGGAGTCGTGGCCAAGTCCTAGCTCAGTGATCCACATGCTAGGTGTCTGCACCTGGAACATGGTAGCCTGTGATATGTTTCTGGGCTGTCTCCATGGTGGCCTCAGCCACTCCTTCTGATAGCTATTGTGAATACCCTGTGGAATGGGTGCCCAGACCCAGCCTGACCACGCTCCTAACTAGGTGGCTCCCTGATGTCCCTGGATCCTTCTTTTTCATCTCTACTTCCTTCAAAAGTAACACGGCACCTTCTTCAAAGGGTCACCTTAGTGACAGCTCCCTCTTCCAGGCCAGCCCCAGCACCCAATCCTGCAACTGCTGACTCTTTAGCACTGATTATGTACTTGACACCCAGCCACTCTCTCAGCTAGCCTACTCCTCCCCTGTACCCAGTGGGTAAGAGGGAGTGAGAACCTGCCTGGTACCTGGGGAGGGCAGTGGGCTTTGGGGAGCCTTTGGAGAGAACTTGGTGGGGGTGGGAGACAAATGAGTACCAGGCTTTGGTCTCCAAGGTGACAGACCCACCCAGCCAGAGTTGGCACCAGTTGCTGCCTGACTTGGAGGTCTGGCATTGCGAATATCTCTGGTCTCTCACCCTGAACCTGGGTCTTTTTTTTTTTTTTTTTGAGACTAGGTCTCACTATTTTTGCCCATGGAACTGCAGGCTCATGTTGCCTGGGGTACCACTCAAGCAATCCCCAGCCTCAGCTTCCCAGGTAGCTGGGATTACAGGTGTGTGCTACCACACCCAGCTATTTTTTTGGGACTATGTCTTGCTACGTGCCCCCCAGCAGGACTCAAACTGTGACCACTGGCCCTGGCTGTGGCTTCCTAGGCTGCTACCTACAGGCATGTGCCACAATGCCCGACCAGCCTGGGTCTTCTTACCTGGGATGTGGGTGAGCCCTCTCTCCTGCCTGTGGCCATGAGGCATGGAACTGTGCATGCTGTAGGCACTGGCTGGACTCACCTGAGCCCCATATCTCTGTTGGCTTGGCAAGCAGGACTGGAGAGTAGCACTCCTCACAGATGGGAAAGTTGAGGCCTAGAGAGCCCCAAGACATGCAGGAGAGTGGACAAAGGTGAGGTGAGATCATGGTTCTGTCCTGTTTTGGTGTTGACCAACATGGTGGACCTGTCTCTCCCTTTCCCCAAAAGTGGAAATCCCTACTCTCACTTCTCAGTCTGATGTGGAGGGGCAGGGCTGTTGGGAGGATGCTGCAGTGTCAGGTGTGACTTTGGATATGGGGTGACTCTGTGTCCCCATCTGTACCATGGGCACGCTATATGTAAGGTGGAGGGACGTGGCCCTGGCTTAGCCACCAAAGCTGTGGCTTTGGGAACACATGTGCCCCAGAACACCTCTGCTCCTGTCCTTCGTGAGTGGCTTGGAATTGACTTTGACCAACCCCTACTGGCCAGTGGAGGCCTAGATACATGCAGCCTGGCCTGTGTTGCCCTGGAAAGCACAGGGTCTATGGGAGCAGCAGACCTGGACTCATATCCTGACTCCACTCTGATTCTTTGGCCTGACGTTGGCCTGGTTGCTTCTCTTTGTGGCCTCAATTTCGTGGTCTAAGCAGTGGGTCAGTGTGGGGGCATCTGGAGCAGGCAGGGCCCTGGAGGGAAGGGAGCCATCTGCCTTGTCTTGGACCCTTGCCTTTGTTCTTGTAGTTTCTCTCCACAAGTGCCCCCTTTGGTGTTAGTATCCTGCTCCACAGTTGGGGTAGCTGAGACTGAGAAGGGCCAGGCTTGCCTGTCCATACAAAAGGTCCTAGCTCTTCTCTACTCTGCCCTTCCCTGTCCATGGATCATGGGCTGGGCTCTGTTTGATGCCCACCAAGACCCAAACCAGTGTTTGTTCCGGCCAGGGGCTCCCGAACCTGCATCTGCTGCATGGCTTCTGGCCATCCTGGGGAGGGCATCTATGTTCCAGCATGACATATAGGGGAAATCGAGGTGCAGAGGGGGTGGGCGGCAGAGCTGGGGCCTGAAGGAGCTCTGTCTATACCAGATATATCCACCAAGGTTAAGTGCCATAGGTGGGGATGGAGGCTGTGCAGACTCCTGGGGCTGCTAGAATAAGCAACACATGGACTCAAAAAACATACACTGTTTCATAGTTTTGGAGGTTTGAAGTCCAAGATTGAGGTGTCAGCAGGGCTTGCTGGGTCCTTTTGAGACATCAGGGAGAGATCTGTCCAGGCCACTTGGGTTGGCCCTGCTGGTCCAATTTTCCCCTTTTACAAGGGCTCCAGCATGTTGCATCAGGGTTAGTGACTTCACTTTAACTTAGTCACCTCTGGGAGGACCCTGTCTCATAATAAGGCCACATTCTGACACTAACTTAGGACTTTAGTGCATGAGTTTCCAGGAGACAAACCTCAGTCTGTGTAGAAACCTGGGACATCTCTGTACAGAGTGCCTCAGGGTGAGTGTCCAGAGGCCTGTTACAAACCTTGGCTACTCAGGCTTGACCCACCTGCAGTGGGTATGCAGTGGTTGCCTGCTGTGTGCCCTGCGGGGACAGGTCCCAATGGGGTGGTCATGCTCCTTGAAGGACACTCTTTTCTCGGGCAGTTGTGGGGTGACTGCCCAGGCTAGTTTCCAGGAAGGCCAGCAGGGCATGGGCACTTCCAGCCCAGGTGGGCACATCGTCTGGGTGCCCAGGAGCTCTTGGGATCCTGGTATGGCTCTGGTCACACCATCCTAGGGCATTTGTGTCTGCCTGGGGTCCCTCCAAGGCAGGGGACCTGGGTCATCTCTGTCCCCACTTTATCCAGCCTGTGGGAAATTCCAGGCACTGTTTGACTGCTGTGTTTCCCCTTAGGAAAGCCCAAGAGGAAGAAGGACTTACGGATATCCTGTGTGTCTAAGCCACCAGCACCCAACCCCACGTGAGTCTGCCTCAGTTTCTCCCTGGCTCAGTATGGAAAGGTTTCTTGAGAGGGCCCAGTGGAGGGGAGCAGGCAGGGGCAGCAGTGGCCTGCTGGCATGGGGACCCACTGTGTCCTCTCTGTCTTGGGATGTTGGGGCAAGGCCCTGGTTACATCTGTGTGATGCTGAGTGCCCATCATTGCAGATGCTCAGTGTCTGATGAGACAATGAGCAGCAACACAGGCCTCCAGTGCCTTCTTGGGATGGGCCGTGCCTCTGACCTCATGCTAGCTGGGCTGCCCCTTCTCTTGGGGGGAAGGGTTAGTTCTCTCTGAAACTCACAGGATCTGCTTTTTTCCCCAGGCCTCCCCGGAACCTGGATTCCCGGACCTTCATCACCATCGGAGATAGGGTAGGCAGGGACTCAGTGTCTTCATCTGACAAGTGGGCTAGGCTGATGCTGAGGGCCGTGGGAGGTGGCTGTGGTGGTTGACAGAGCTGGGCTTTGGAGAGGAACACTGGCCCCTGGATGCTAGTAGAACCCTGAGCCACCGCCTCTCTGACCCCCACATCTGGAACAGGAACAATGGTCAATCTTGGGGGCCCTGGTGAGACTGAGCTGGCATAAAATCTCCCAACTTCAGAGTGTAGATCATGGAACCACCTGTGCCTGTGCCACCTGTGCCTGCACCACCTGTGGGAACAGAGTGTTGAATGTACCCTGGCTGTAACATGACCTGGAGCAAATCCGGGGCCCTGTGCCCAAGAAGCTGTACTGCACGTGTGTCTCCAGTGGACACCAGCAGTTGAAATCCTGCTTGGGCACCATCTCTTACCCACAGGATATCACTCAGGGTCCTTAGACAGAGATTCCAATCTAAGGGTCTCGTCCAGGCTTATGTCTCCACACTGTTTGAGATCCTGTTTGCCTACTTGCATGTTCCTTTTCTGTCTGCCTTTTGCAGTAGAGGGCAAGAGGGAGGTTAGGCTGGCCAGGCCTACACTGCTCCCTGTGCATCTAAGACCTTTATTCTATTTTTTTCCTGTATCTCCAGTACCTGAAACAGGGACTTGCACATAGTAGTTGCTCAATAAATAGTGGGGGTGGGGAGGGGGGGACACTGCTTCTCTGGGGCTCCTCTGCTGGTTGGGGCATTCACAAGTCCTCCTGTTTACGCCTCACAAAAGCCCCTGGACATTGGTGCTGTGCCTATTCTATAGAGGCAACAGAAAGGTTAAGCCATATACCCCCACGTCACACAGCAAGAAGTAGTAGCTGGTGCAGGATTTGAGCATAGTTCTCACTGACTGGCTCTCCTTTCTTTCTGCTGCTCCAACTAACCTCACTGGATGAAGGTGGAGGGCTGGTTTCTGACTTGACAGCCATCAACCCCCTCTTTTTTCTGTCTCCTAAGAACTTTGAGGTGGAAGCTGATGACCTGGTGACCATATCAGAACTGGGCCGTGGAGCCTATGGGGTGGTCGAGAAGGTGCGGCATGCCCAGAGTGGAACCATCATGGCTGTTAAGGTAAGTGTGGCCCTGCCACACCCCAGTCCCATCTGTCCAGGGAGCCCTGGCCTAGGGGATACCTTTGGGACTGCCTGGAGGAAGTGTGGTGCTGCTTAGCTCCTGACCCCTTCATATAAGAGAAAGGGGGTGGTGGGAATTTGCTCTGTGCTCTTAGCACCTGAACTGCAACCTTCTTCCCCACAGCGGATCCGGGCCACCGTGAACTCGCAGGAGCAGAAGCGTCTGCTCATGGATTTGGACGTCAACATGCGCACAGTCGACTGCTTCTACACCGTCACGTTCTATGGGGCCCTCTTCAGAGAGGTACGACGGCCCTGACTGGAGGGTGGGAAGTGCTCAATCTGCTCCCTCAGTCTAGCCTGACTTATGCCAGGTGCTTGAGAGCTCAGGCCCAGCACCACCTGGCTCCCTTGCTTCTGCCTGTCTTGGCCCTACTCTGTACCTCAGCTTCTTCTCCTATGAAATGAGGCCAGCTGCAAATCCATAAAGAACAGAGATGTGGCCCAGAACACAGCCCTCAGTGGGTGCACCTCCTGGTTCTGCCTGTGCCCTCCTCTACAGCGTCCAGGCAGGAGTGGGGGTAGGGCTCAGAGCAGGTGTACTGTGTGGGGGAGGGTTAGACTTGGTCCCCTGGGAAGGCTGAATGTGAGGAGAGAGAGAGGTCATGGGTGACATCAGGGAGTGTGGCCTTCAGTGTGCGAAGAGGGACACCTGTTGGCTCAGGCAGCATGCAGGGGTGAGGTGGGGTGTGGATGGAACCAGGAGCTCATTGTGGCTGTGCTGAACTTATGTGCTGATTTGCTACCTGGACACGAGTGCCTGTCCTTACCTCCTGAGCACACACTTGTCCTCTGAGGTTGCTGGGTGCAGGGGACCCAGAGGTGAGGCAGTGCCTAGTACCTCCCTGTCTGATTGGCTGAGCACCAGCTATATGCCCGGAGCAGACTGTTTCTGTGGTATTGGGGTGACAGAGGCACATCTGGGCCTCTCCTGGGTCCTCAGTGTCAAGAGAAACTCAGGTGCTGCTGCCAGCCCAAGGAGATGCTGCACCCAGCATTCCTGAGTGGCTCTCTCGAGGGTACGCAGGAGCTTGCTGGGGAACAGAGGACAGGGGAGGCAAGGGTGCTGCAGGTAGAGGAGGGAAGCATTCTAGAGCAGAGCTGGGATGAGCCCTGTGTCTTGCGACTGTAGGAAATGAGGGGGGTCCACAGAGGTGCATCGATTTGCTGAGCTGTGAGGCCAGATCCTGAAAGGCCCTGATGTAAGGGCCAGTTGGGGGTGGCCCCTCTCTCCAGTTACTTCTCTGTGGTAACTGCCATGGAATTAGGGATCAGATGGGGGAGACCAGAGGTGACAAAGCAGGGGAGCTGGACCCAGCAATGAAGACAAGGCTGGAAGGGAGAGGCAGGCAGGGTGGGAGATTTTGGGGACAGAGTAGTAGGAGCTGGGGGCTCCGAAAATCCCTGTGCCTGAACTGGTAGTAAACATGTGCAAGAGGCCTTGTGGGTGCAGGAAGATGGGGTGAAGGAAGAAGGGGGTGCCAGGTCAGCCCACCTGTGTGACCCAGGGTGACTTCTGGGTGTCCTCCCACAGGGTGATGTGTGGATTTGTATGGAGCTCATGGACACGTCCCTGGACAAGTTCTATCGGAAGGTGCTGGATAAAAACATGACGATTCCAGAGGACATTCTGGGCGAGATCGCTGTATCCGTAAGTAGCATCAGGCTGGGTGAGGTTGGGGTGTCGGCATAAAGCTAGTGCCTCAGCCTGGCTGCAGCTGGTGCTGAGCCTGGCCTGATGCTGGCCTCAGTGTGACCCTGAACCTGGGGTCTGTCCTCCAGAGGTCCAGCTCCCTCACCTGGACCAGAGCGTCTTGCTGAGGAGACCCTAGAAACCACAGAGACTTGGCAGTTTCAGGGGCTCTAGGTCTTCACGTGCAAAAAAGCATTTAATATTTAGTTTCTTCATATTAAAACCGCCCCATGGCAGCTCACAAGAGGTATGAGCTAAGCTGGGGGAAAAGCTTCCAAAACGTTCATGTTTCGAGGTGGAATGTCCCGAGAGGACCAGTGACCTGGGCTCGCACACCCAGAGGTTAGAGCTGGTAGGACATGGAACAGTTAGGCTGGTGGTCCTCATGCCAGCCTCACTGGGGGGTGCTTAACACACAACCAGGCCGGGGTGATCAGTTGGCATCTTTGGGGTAATTACTCAGGCTCCCTCGGTGTGTCTTTCTGAAGAAAATTACTCCAAGCCTGTAAGTCACTGTCTCTTCCGAGGGAAAGAAGTGACAGGGAACCCCAGAAACACTGGTTTATATCCAAGAGTATGGTAGGGGGTGTTAATGCCCCCTATGGGGCTCAAAAGTCTATGATTTTGCCAGGGTCTTGGGTGGGTACATTGTATGCCAACTATGGGCATGAGACCCTGGCCACTTGGCTGGGAATGAAGCAGAAGCTGAGTGTGTTGGCACAGGGATGCCAGGACTCTAGGGTAAGTGCTGGGGCAGAAGCCTGGAGTAATAAGGGTTGGAGTATATATGTAGGAGAGAAGACAAGATGGATGTGGTTGGGGCAGGGGGTGTCTTACTGTTATGTTGTTGATGCAACTGGGTTTATACCCATCCTATCTTTCCAACCCCAACACCAGATCGTGAGGGCCCTGGAGCACCTGCACAGCAAGCTGTCGGTGATCCACAGAGGTTAGTGCGTGACGTATTTGGTGGGGGTTGTAGGGGCCAGGGGGGAGATCACTCATAGGAACAGATAACCTACAAGCAACTCATACATGTGGGTTCATCTGGGTCTGTGTGGTGGGTGGCTCTCCCTATTTTCAAGATGAGTCCATTGAGGCTCAGGGTGATGAGCTGTGAAAAGCCTGCAGTGTTCAGAGCCCAGCTTGCTTCCCAGTCTAGCTGCTTCTCACTTCTCCAGGCTGCTTCTCCGTCTACACGCAGCCCAACCCCCACCCCTTAGGTTTGCTGGTCCTTGGATCCAGGACTGGATTGGCTTTTGTTATGGGAAGGCTGACTAATTTTGTTTGACATGTAACTTACGTGTTGTGGAATGAAATGTACAATTTGGTGAATCTGATCAGAGTTTATGTAATCCCTCCCTGCGAGATGCAGGCGGTTCCAGCTCTCTCCGCTCCAGACAGTTTCCTTAGTCCTCCCTGGTCAGCACCCGACTCCCTTTCATTCCCTCTTTGCACCTGATTTTCCCACAGTAGGTTGGTTTTGCTGCTTCTTCAGCTTCACACCTGCAACTCATCACATGTGGGTGTCCTCTGCCCAGCCTTTCTTCTCAGACCTGGTATTTCTGAGGTGCACTGGGTTGTGTATGTCCGTGTTCTTTCATTTTCATGGCCAGGCAGTCCACTTATCCAGAGACACTGCTGTTTGAAGTGTTAATTAGATTAGGAGTTCTTAGGCCACTTGGTGTCCCAGCTTCTGCCCCTAGGTCACCTCTGTTGGCATTTTGGCCTTCTGCTCCATCTGTGGATTTCTGTTTATGCTTGTATCCCCATAGACTGTATGTGCAGTGTATGTGTGTTGGGTATGTGCTGTTGCACATCCTGTCTACCCCCTGCTCTTCTGTAAAACAGACTCAGTGTGTTTGAGCTGCTGCACTTTCTGGCTGAACCACCCATCCTCAGTGTGGGCACTTGGGGTGGTTTCTAGGCCCTTACCCTGTCACCCCAATCCTGCCTTGGGGAAGACCTCGAGGGGAGGTTACATAGGATGCAAAGGCTGTCCTGGTTGTGAATCTGCACAGTTGGGACTTGCCTTGCCCTCTGGGCCCATGTCCAAAGTGCTGCTGGTGTAGAGATTCAGGTCTGAGCTGAGGCACGGGGCCCTGACTTCCTTCCCACTCAGTCAGTGGCCTAAGCGTGCTGGGCTGCCCCACCCCAGCTCTGTGACCTCAGTCCCCCTGAGCCATGGAGCAAGGGAGGAGCCAGCAGGCCTCCAGGGGAGCTCCACAGCCAGGAGCTGAAAAAGGTGGGTCTGTCCCTGCAGATGTGAAGCCGTCCAATGTCCTTATCAACAAGGAAGGCCACGTGAAGATGTGTGACTTTGGGATCAGCGGCTATTTGGTGGATTCTGTGGCTAAGACGATGGATGCTGGCTGCAAGCCCTACATGGCGGTGAGTGGTCCCAGGTCATCTGGGAGAAACTGCCAGGCTTTGGCCATCATGGTATGCTCTCTGTTAGGGCAGGGCCTGCCTAGTCCCCACATATCCTGCCATGGAGGAACCAGCTACTGCCCAAACAGCTTCTTTTCACATGTTATTATTGGTGCCCTCAGAGAGCCCCCAGGTGACTCCCTCGGGTCTTTGCAGGTCACCCTCCCACCCACCCTCTATCCTGAATATGGGAAACCCCCTCTATCATCCCCTCTGGGCAGGAGTAGCTGCCAGGCAAGATCTGGGTCATCACCACAGACACCTAGCCCTCCTTGGCCTCAGTTTCTTTATCTGTGCTATGGGGAGTTGGGACCCCTCTGTTTTGGGGTGGGGGAGGCAAGATCTGGCTGAGAAAGCCTTGGGGCCCTTCCTTGGTCCCCCTTTGGGGGTGGGTGCTCATGCCTCACTGGTTCTTGTTACAGCCCGAGAGAATCAACCCCGAGCTGAACCAGAAGGGCTACAATGTCAAGTCTGATGTCTGGAGCCTCGGCATCACCATGGTATCACCTGGGGCAGAGCTGGCTCTGTTGGTCAGGCGGGGTTGAGGGCCATGCTTGGGTCATTAAGTGTTTAGGGAGTGTCAAATAGTTAGATCCTGGAAAAAAGTCTTGGCTTCAAAATCTGAGAAAATGTGCCCTCAATAGTGATGGTATATTTAAGGGAATGTCTGCAGTGACATTGGTCCCTTCAGCAGTGAGGTGTGACCCTTAGGGCAGTTCTTATACCTGCAGTAACCTGTGTGCTGGACAGGAGTTCCCAGGCTCAGGGTACTTATTGGGAAATCACAGCCAGTTCACTTGCAGTGAACCCCTCTGTATGCAAAAGATTTCAAAGACAAAATGATACAAACCTTTACAATTTTTCACAGCAAGAAATATCTTGCCTGTGGGTCATAGGTGTGGTAGGAAGGGTAAGGCTCTCACTTCTGGGCCTGTGGGGGCAGGTGCTGGTCATCAGCTGAGCGGGGGTGGGTATTTCTGAGGTCCAAAGTAGGAATGGCTTGTGGGCCTCTTGGTCTTTCCAGAACTGCCTGGAAGGAGCCCCCTCCTTTTCCTACTTGGGCCAGAGCTCCCAAAGTGTGGGCCTGGGGGGTTAGTTATATAGAACACACTATTGGCACCAGGTAAGGCTGGGCCGGAAGGGCAGGAAACCACTAGGATGCCAGCCTCCCAGCCTGTGCCAGAAAGTGTGCATGAGATCTGGGCACCTGGGAGGCACTGCTGTCCAGTGCCTCCAGCTTTGGTGTGCCTAGCGGAAGTGTGGGTGGCCGTTGGCCCCACCCCACTCCCACAATCAAGACTGATAGGGGAGCATCAAGTTACCTTGATGTTTCCATGGTATCAGCACCCTCCCACCCCAGGCCTGTTGGCCTCTTGGTGTTGGTGGGATAAACCATTAATCCCGGTCAGTGACACATGTGGTGGGAAGGGGTCTGGAGAAGGGTCTCTGACTGTGGGGGGTGACTCTGAGCTGAAAGGCCCCCGACTGTGGGGGGGTGACTCTGGGGGGTGACTCTGGGCTGGGCATAGGAGCATTGACCTTCCTCCTGGTGTGGTGGTGGATGTCTATGGTGGCACCTTTGACAGGGGAGGGCACAGAGGTGTGAGGCTTCAGCCCAGCCACACTTCCCCCTCATTGTGTTGGTCACTGTCCAAGGGAAGGTGTCTGGAAAAGGACAGGGAGGAGGCTGTGTTGGCTTTGGGAGACAGCACTCAGTGCAGGTTCACTCCCCCCACAAGTTACAAAAGTAATAGGAACAATATAAAACACCGAGAAAAATAAGAGGGTAAATTCACTGTAGTTATTCTACTCAAAGACATACACCCCGTTCTCCCCACTGGCGGCTGCCAACATTTTGCATTTTTCTAGATTTGTTGCCTCTTTTTAAAAAAAACATTTTATTTTGCCTTTTCCAGTTAGCATCGCATCATCCATATTTCTCTGGATTGTTGTAAACTCCTGTAGGCGTCTCTTCTGAAGATGTTGCCGTCTTTCACTGCTGTCTACCAGCCAGCCCCCATTCTGGTTGCTTCTGAGTTTTGCTTTCAGTGTGAAATCCCTGCCCCGTCTGGGAGGGAGAGTGTGGTGAGGCCTGCAAGAGACCAGCCCCTCCCCTGGTACTCTGCTGTTGGGCTCCCTCCACCCCTGGTGGAACCCACCCTGGGTGGTGGTCTGCAGACCCATGATCTCTGCCAGAGGCCCAGACCCGTAAAGGGTTTGACTCAGACTAGATAAAGGGTAGTGTCTGAGCAGGCTGTCAGCCATAATGAGCATCGACCATGTGTTGATCATGTGACTGTTTGGGCTATGACAGGGTGGACACTCATGGTCACAGCTGAGCCCAGAGGCAGGACTGGTTCCTTGGCGCTGGACATTTTGGCTGCCCTAAATATTTGCTATTACAGATAGCACCACCCCATGCCTCTTTGTGCCCAGAATTTGCTTTTGCTTTTGTTTTTCTTTTCTTTTCTTTTTTTTTTTTTGAACTTTTAAGAAAACATTACTAGGGAAAGGGTTACTAGGTGAAGGGTATAGATGCTTTTCTGTTTTCCTGATAATAAATTCTGGGAGACTGCCAAGTCCTCTGGATCCCATACAGAGTCTTCACTTCTGCTTGCTGGAATCATGAGAATTCTAGGAAAAAGTGCCTTGAATTTGCCCTGAGAAAACACACACACACACACACACACACACACACACATACACATATACCACAGGGTGATACCATCCCCACTGTATTGTCAGCGCCTCCATCTGTGGGGTGTGTTTATATCTTTGCTGGAAAGGGGTCTTTAGCCTAATGGGAAGGCCCTTTCTAGCACAATAATTAGCGATCTGCTCAGGCGCTGGTTGCCAACACGAAGCATTTGTTTGAGCTGAGGTCTCTTCCGTTCATTACGGTGATTATGGCCTGTCAGTACGAGGCCTCTGCTATTCCAGGCAGGGGCCTGGGCTGACCTGATTTGTTTTTTTTTTTTCTTCTTGACACTCAAAAATCAGAACCCAGAATTTGTCGTCAGTTAGCCAGTCTTTTCCACAAATGATTTCCCACCAACTGCAGGCAAGGCTGGGTGTCTAGCTTGGGTGCAGAGGCCAAGTGACCTTAATGTCTCTCGGGGAGAGATGAGGCCATGATGGCCATGTGTCCAGGGTGTTCCGGAGAAATAATTGTAGTGTAGGTGTTCAGGTGAAAGAGTGCTCAGGAGAAAGAGTGGGAAGGCTTCATGGAGGAAGAGACATTGGTGATGGGCCTTATAAGATACTGGTAGGTGAGCAGTTAGGGCTGAGGAGGAGAGGCTGCAAATTTCAGCTCCTGATGGGGCCTGGTGGGCTGTTGCAGGAAGTGTCATAGGCCTGTTGTGTGTGGGTCTTCTAGTCTGACTTTCTTCCTGGAGTCAAGAGAGATAAGCACATGAGAATCCTTCATTTCTATTTGCCTCCTCTGTAATAACAGTGACTCAAGTAAATGATGGCGGATGCTTGAGAGAGTTCAGAGACATTGAGGTGGGGGGTGGCCTGTATCAGGGAGGGAAGCCATCATCTGTATGAGGTGCTTTGTGACTGTTGCCTGTGGGAAGGCGACTTAGGGTTGTCAACTGCTCTGACTTCACATTAGCTAGAACCTGAGTTTTTATATAAAATCTTTTGAATTTAGGTTGTTTGAAAACCTGACAATGGTCAAACCCATAACAGTTCTGGGATGACTAGTCAAAGGAACTAACTACTGTTTACCCCCTGGTTTTCATCTTCACTCTGATGTTGCATGTCACTCTTGATGTGTCTTGTGGCCCAGATCTGGGCCCTGGACCAGGGCAGCAGGTTCTCAGATGTCCTGCACCTAGCTGTAGATTGTGAGTGTGTGTTGGAGTTGGGGCACCTGACTAACACTACCATCCACACCACAGATTGAGATGGCCATTCTCCGGTTTCCATATGAGTCCTGGGGGACCCCGTTCCAGCAGCTGAAGCAAGTGGTGGAGGAGCCATCCCCCCAGCTCCCTGCTGACCGCTTCTCCCCCGAGTTTGTGGACTTCACTGCACAGTGGTAAGTTTTCAGCTGCCTTGTTGGGGTTTCCCTAGTCTGCACCCTTCCTTGTCCCAGACACACCTGACCCCCTTCCTGGCCCCGTCCCCTTCTTTAGCAAACAAACCCCAAACAGTAAAGCATCAAAATGTATAAATTTGACAAACTGTGATCCTAGATTTTAATACAGTCCTAGGAATGAACAGACCAGGAAGCCTGAAAAAAGAAAACAAAGAACATGTGGAGGATTTGAATAGCATAACAAACAGACTAGCTTTTGTTGACATTTAGAACTGTGACCAAATTAAAGCTGGCCAAGAGAGCCTTACAAAAGTTAATTGTGTTTAAGGTTACAAAATAAATTGGAAAAAAGAAAAAGGCAAATTCATGCAGACCATGTTGAATTCAAACATGTTCACAATTAGGTAAAATACTAAAGAGGAAAAAGCGACATGGAAATTGAAAGTAAGTTATTTCAAATAACCCTTGGGTTACCAATGAAATTTGAAGATTAAAGTACAAACTCTTCAATAATGAAACAATGAGAACCTGACATATCAACAGCTATGTGTTGTTATATTTATGTGTTGTTGATATTCAGGAAAACCCATAGCCTTTGTTTCACTATTAGCAAGTAAGAAATAGACTGAAAATGAATGTGGCAGTCAGTTATTGTTCAGCTTTTAATGGGGTCTTCTCCCATCCCAGGACCCTGGATAGTGAATTTCCTTTCCTGGTTAAGGATACCAAATATATGGTGGTTAGTGGTGGCACTTTGGTGTATTGGAACCATTGTGGATTCTCTAGATTATTGTAGAGACAAGAGAGCTAAGATCCCAAGATATAGAAAGGCAGTTCCAGGCACCCAAAGCTACTCTGCCTCCAGAAGCATCCTGTCCCTTCTTTTTGAGCCTCAAGCGCATATGTTCCCCTTGTGTCTGGTTAGGGGTGAGCTTAGCCTGCCGGGCTGGGACTCAAACTTCTATGCCATCCTGGTCCTAGCCTACCCTGTTTTCTTCTAGCCTGAGGAAGAACCCTGCGGAGCGTATGAGCTACCTGGAACTGATGGTGAGTATATGGTGGGAACAAGGTGTGGGGTGGGGAAATCCCTGTACTGATTAACCTAGGACTCAATCATTCCTGTGCTCCTGGCTCCCCCATCTTCCTCCACACCCAGCCTTGTGGAGGCACATTCAGGCAGTGCTGTGATAGAAGGGGCAGTGGTTGGGAGGGTAGATAGACTGCTGTGTTTGAAGGCATCAGGGAAGGCTTCACGGAGGAGGAGGCATTTGAACTGTCCTGGAAAGATGAATAAGGATTTACCTGCTGATGGAGAGTGGCGAGGACGCTGCACATGAAAAGCCCAGCCAGCATCCTGATATCTGTGGGGAAATATGAGATGAGTGCCTGGAGGAAGGCTGCAGGAGACCAAGGAGGAAGTCTTCAAAAGTTTCCAATGAAGACTACTTCCTGGGGGTGGAGGTCCTAGAAGGATGAATAGGAGTTTGCCAGGCAGGACCAAGGTGCCCCAGGCAGGAGGAGCACATAGGGGCTGGGCTGGTTTGGGGAGTTAGGGGCATCTCCACCTTGCCTCTCACCCCCAGCCAAAGTGAATGACTTTCCTATCCCCATAGGAGCATCCTTTCTTCAATTTGCACAAAACCAAGGAGACAGACATCGCTGCCTTTGTGAAGGAGATCCTGGGAGAGGACTCGTAGGGGTCGGGCCCTGGACCCCACTCTGCCCTCCAGAGCCCGTGGCCCCCCTCTGCTGGGCAGTGCTTGCCCACATCCATAAGCTACTGCCAGCTGGCCTCGGGCACCAAGAGGAGTCAAGGGGGCTGCTCCACCTTGCTCAACAACAGGCTGCTTTTCCCAAGTGCCAAAGAAGCAGACCAGCAGGGGTCCCCAGTCAGGCCCAGATGGGCCCTGCCAGTGCCTCTGCCCTTGCTGCTCCAAGGACCCCAAGTCTCCAGCCCCCCAGCCCCTGGACTCAGAGGAGCCTGGATACCCTGATCATGTGCTGCTGCCCCTGGCAGACAAGGCAGCTGCTGTCTGTGTGCAGCAACTGCCTCCACCAGCCCTTGATGCCACCGAGTTGTATATTTTTTTAATCTCTCAACTGAATGGACTTTGCACATTTTGGCCCAGCTACACCTCTCTTCCAACATCAGAGGGCAGGACACGAGGGGGATGAGCCATGTGAATTCCCCTGAGATCTCCATGAGGGAGCTACCAGGAGCCACCCATGGCCTTCACCCCACACTGGCAAATAGGGCTTCTAAGGTTCATGGGTTCCAGCCCAGCCCTCCACCTCCACCTCCACCTCCAGGGGTGTTGTTACACACTTTTTACTTTTAATTTATCTTTTTGTTTTGTTTTGTTTGTTTTTCTTTAGCTTTGTGGGTTTGGCGGTTTTTCTTGCATGATTTGGAGCTGATCACTTTTCTTCTACCCTCTAGGGACCAGCAGGCAGGCTGGGCTCTAGGGGGATGGACCCAAGGTCTTTGCTCAGAGAGGTCCTGGGAGAACATTCTGCTCGCTCTCCTCAGGGGCCGGTGCAACAGGGGCTGCGGATTCGCTTTTGGTGTTGTTTAAAAAAAAAAAAAAAGAAAATATATTTTTTGAAGAAAGGACTGTGCCCGTGCTGGGTCTCATCCCTGATGGATTCAGACAGTGACCGGTTGCTGTTTTAATTTAAAAAAAAAACAAACAACAAACAAATATGGGACAAAAGGTGTGTGAGACTGTATGTCACAGCAACAAACCCTGAGAAGGTCTGCCTTTTGAAGGACCTCTGTCCTTGGGTAGGACTGGGACAGCGCATCAGGGGAGAGGGGGGATCTCCCAGGCCCTGCGTATGCAGGCCTTTTTACAGAGAGGTCTGGAGCCTCCTGGAGGGCTGTGCTAGATTCTAGGCAGGCCAGCGGTGCTGGTCCCGTCCGTCTGCTGGTGGGCCTCCTGTCTGTCGTTGAGGTGTAGTGGTGGCCAGAGTCACAAAGCAATGGGCACAGGCCAGGCACCACACCAGGCCTCGACACTGTTACCTCATGGAAGTGTCATTACCTCAGGTGGTTATATTATCCCTAGTTTGTATATGTCCCTAGTTTACAGAGAAAGCATCTGTAGAAATCGAAGAAACTTGTCCAAAGCCACAGTTTGTAAGATGGTAAAATTGAGGTTTGGGTAACATCTTCAAGAGAGAAGCTGCCTGGAGACAGCTCTGAGGGGAGTGGGGGCAGCTTGAGGAATATCCCCTGCCAGGGTCCGGTCTGCCTTTGGATCTTTGAGGCCTGGACTGGGGCAGAGCCCTCTGCTGTCAGACTGAAGCAGAAGGGAATTTATTTGTTCATCTAAGAACTGTCTGGCTTTGGGCACAGTTGGAGCCAGGCTCCTGAAGAACTTGTGTTCACCTTAGCTATTTTCTGTACTTCGGTGTTGCACTCCTCAAAGAGTGAGCAATGAGCACCTGGTGACTACCACCCGCTCAGCAGGGCGCCCAGGCTCCAGCTGAAGCACTGAGCTCATTACAGCCACGGGGTCAGGTATGCAAGGGGCAGCCCGCTGGACCCAGGGTCTGAGAGCAGGACCTCCCTAGTCTTCCAGGGAAGTCAGGGCAGATTCCCAGAAGAGCGCATATCCCCTTGGGGGTCCACCACAACCTCCTCAGTTCAGCCGGTCCTCAGATAGGCCTCAGTAGGCCAGACTTCTGCCACTGAAGCCTTCCCTGGTGTAGAGCTTAGCCAGGTGCTTTTTTGCCCCTGCCTCCATCATGAAGGCCTGGTCTCATCCTCCGGTCCTGGTACTGCTGGCCCTCTGCCTAGAACCCTGACCACCCCCATTCCTGGTGCCCCATATTACTTGTTCAGGGAGAGTTCCCTGCACATGGTGCACCAAGCAATCTAGTTCATTTTTATCTGCTCATGGGGCAGACTTGACCTGCCACTGTCCTCACCAAGGGAGCCCTCTGGCGAACTCTGTTCAATGAAAACACAAGAGGAGGGAATGAGTGGATCCCGAGGCCCGGGCGGAGTGTAGATGGTCGCCCTGTCGTGTGCACGTGTGCGTGCAGATCGCCGCTTGCATGGTGTGCAGGTGTACCAGCGCACCCACGGGTCCTACTGGCCCCGAGTACCAGGGGCGCGGCCTCCGTCGCTTCTCCGGCAGCCACCAGGAGGCGGCAAAGCCCGGACTTTGACCCCTTGTCCCCAGAGCCGCACCCGGTCTCGGAGCCCTGTCGTCTCTCTCTCCCCACACTCGGAACTTGCGGGTCTGAAGAGCCAGTGCCATAGGGTGGGGGCCCGGCATGGATCGAGGAATGCACGGGGCTGGGGCCTCTCAGCTTGGTTCTCAGCTGCCTGCGTGCGCGTGCCCCTCCCTCCACACGTCCACTGATATTGGGTAAAAGGGCGGGAGGCCTGACTCATCCCCCGATTGGCATGGGTGCACAGTCCTCCACAGCTGGCAAGGACTCCACGGCTTACAGAACCGTATAGTTTGCAAAGGGCTTTGCAGCTTATGATCCTGTACAAAACAGTTTACAAAGTCATCGACTATTTGCAAAGCTCTCTATAGGATTAGAGGGCACTTACAGTTTACCAAATAGTTTACAGTTTATAAGCACTGGCAGGATGAGCTAGCACTTTATATTTTGCAGATTCCCACATTAGTACAAACACCAGTTGTTTACATGCACAGTTTCCATTTATGGGACCCTGCAGCTTTTACAGAGGGTATGCAGGGACCCAGTGGGGAAAGCCAAGGTGCACATCTTGTTGACATTTAACAGAGCACATACTTTGTTCCCAGGCCTTCACAGTGTTTACAACCCAGGACCTCAATGAAGGCCTGCCACCTTCTTTTTTGCCCAAGTGGCTGTGCCACCTCTTCCCTAGCCCTGTCTGCTCCCTGGGCCTTGAGGTCGGGGCAGCACACAGACCTGGCCCTGGCTCCTTTGCTGAGTGGGATGTCTCCATTTCCCTCCAGGAAGCAGGGTGGCTGCCTAGGGCAGACCTGGGGCTAATGAGTCTCCAAGACTGATAGACAGATGGCGGAGGCCATGGACTTTCTGTTTCAATTACAGCTGTGTCAGCCTCTTCATCAAGCAGCATTAAAGATGCAGCATTCATGCCTCGGAGTACATAACGGCCTCGAAGGGAGGGTTTGACGGATTCCCTCCTGGAGGTCAGGGAAGGCAGCGCTGCAGCTTTCTTTGTTAAATATTAGTTCAGTCTCTCTTCTCCTCAGTACTCTGCTTTGACTTCCACCTCCCCAGATGGTCCACAGTACACACGCCAGTCAATCCTCCTCAGCTCACCCACTAGCCTTCTCCCCCCAGCTCCCTACACTTCAACCATCCAGCACTCAAACATGCCAAGTCAGATCTGCCTCAGGGCCTTTGCACTAGCTGTATACCCTGAAAGCTTTCATCACCTGTGACTCTCCTGACCCATAAGGAGCCCTCCTGGCTGGTTCAGGGTGTTTTTGCTTATGTCCATCTCCTCAGAGAGTGCTCCCACCTATTCCATTACTTGTTCATCTCACCTGTTCCACTTCTTTTGTATTTCTTCCTTTACAATCTCCCTCATGAGACTGGGAGCTCTTCTAGGACCAACATGTATGTATCCTGCTTGGAGCATGGCATGAAGGGAGTGGGCAATGACAAAAGGAAATAGGGCAGGTACAGGGAAAGTGTCCTTTGGCCCCAAGGCTGAACCTAGACCCAGAACAGTGGGACCTAGAGAGTGAGTCCTGCCATAATTGTCCCAAGCTTTGTGACAGTGTGCAGGTGGGGTGCAGTGCTAATTAATGTGAGATATCCCCGGAAGGGCTCTCTAGGAGTGAAGAAGCTCCATCATTGGATTGACTGGGTACTCTGCATCAGAGAAGGGAAGTGGTCAGTTCAGGGCCAGACAGCAAGCAGCACCAATGCTGCGGACTGACACACAGGGGTGGCCCACATTGGTTGCCTCATTTTGTGTCTGAGGGCAGGGCTCCTGACATCACTGAGGACACAAATGGTTTCCAGGAACTATAAATAAGGTTTATTCCCCAGTCCCAGTTTTAAGCCTATCTGGGGAACTCTGACCCTCGGAAGCAACTACCCCACCAGCTTTATCTTGGGCTATATCTCTGGCTTCTCAGTGGGCAAAAGTGGTGACTGAGCAAGCAGGGCCTGTGCCATCTCTCCCAAAAGGGACTCAGATCTTCTGGCTGACTTCGTCTGAAGCCTCTAAGGCCACACCTACCAGGGGGTGCAGCCTCTGTTTGCATACCTCCTCTGACAAGGAGCTCATTTCTCTTCAGACATGTTTCCTGGAGGGATTTGAGAGTCTTCTTGTCCTGATTCTACTCCCTGAGGCCTGTGACGCGAGGGCTCGTGTGTAAACTCCAGCATGCTCTAAATGCTCATTTCTTTGCCTCTTGTGAAATCTGTTTCAAATCCTTTTGGAAACCAGGTGGGAGGGTCTATATATACATCAGCGGTTCTAAGTTTATCATAGTTCATTTATCCTCATGCCCAGTGCAGTTGGGTTCTCCTGGAGGTTGCAAAGTCTCAGGAAGGAACCTGTCTAGTCCAAGGTCCCCAGATCATGAAGTAGAGCCAGTTAAGCCCCCAAACCTAGGAGTCATGATCACTCGCTACCCCCCAACCCCAGGCTCTGCCCTACCCAGAGTGAGCCACCTGCCAAGCCGGGTTTAGCTGCCTCCACCCCCTCCAGCCTCGCAGAAGCCGTGGGCTGCTCTATTCCTGTCCTGGGCCAGCCTTGTGGCAAGACTTGGGGAGGCAGCAGCAGCTGCGATCTCTGGTTGGGGGTGCACCAGTTCTTCGCTTCCCAGCTCTCAAGTCTTCCATTGCTCCCCATTGCCCAGAGGATCTAGGGAAAGGAGACCCAGCATGGACAATACAGTGGAGCCTTGTCTGGGTTGTTCTGTGGGGTTTGGTACTGCAAGGGTGTTATCTGAGCACCTACTGTGTGTCACACAGTATTCCAGAACTGAAACTGTAGCAGGACCAAAGCCCTATGTTGCTTTCAGTGAGGACCTGAGACTCAGCAGATGCAAACTCACAGATGCTTCAAGCAGTTTCTCACTTTCCCCCCCATGATTACTCTCTGAGAAGAAACAGCAAATTAAATCTAAATGAATTAATTAAATCATGTAAATTAATTAAGCTTAATTACAGCTAAGCAATTCAATTAATTAATTAATTAAATTATTTAAATTTAATTTCTCCCTAATGTGAGATACAATACTAAAGATTCAGATTTTGTTCTGTAGGGCCACAAATAATCTTAACACCTACATTTCTTTTTTTCACTCTCCCAAGGACCAACTTTTGCCTTCCTTGAAAATGCATGACTAAGAGGATATTAAAGTATCATGAAAGAAAAGGGGACCAGGAGAGTTGGACCCTTACTGGTGTTGGGAAACAACCCATAGCCTCAGCAGACTCCCCACAAGGAGTGCAGAAGGCAAAAGGGGAGGAGAATGAGCTGGCAGGTAGGAACAGCTGTGCAAAGGCCCTGGGGTGGGAGGAGACTTGGTACCACCACAGAGAATTGGAGAATGGGGGTACATCATACAGGCCCTGTAGGCCAAGGTAAAGGCTCTAGACTTTTTTTTTAGGACATATGTGAAATCATCAGTGGGTTTTAAGCAGAGAAGAGGTGTGATCAGATTTACAGTAAAAACAGCAATAGTGTCACCCTTTCTGAAATGTCATAATTTCTGCTGCCAAGGCCTTTTGCCTTTCAAAGCCCTGTGGCATGTCCCCCACCTCTTAGAGATTGCCTAATTGCCACCCTTAACTCAAGGGTCAAAAGCCTGACCTGAATGTCACCCCAGGGTGTGTAACCTTGAAGATAAAACCTTGAACCTATTGAGGCTGTTAACTTCTCTGCAAGTTAGGGGCTGCTAACTGCACAATTTTTATCATACAGGATTGCAGGTAGTTTCCTCCAAAGTATAAAAGCCTGACTTGAGCCTGGCACACAATAGGTGCTAAATTAATAAACCTGTCTCTCTGGTTCCTTCTCCCACCCCCAACCCCACCCTTCCTGGGCCTCTCGGCCTAGAGCCAGCTGGGAACATCAGACACTTTGTTCTTTGGGCTCCAATTTATTATCCTTCTCACAGTCCCCTTTAAATCCCCACTGTTCACATGCTGGCCATGGCTGAGATCGACTTGCCCTTTAACCCTTGATTGCGGTAGCTGGAGCATCTGTCTGGGCACTGTAAGATTTCTCAGACTTCTGTGACAGTTCCAGTCACACCCAGTGCCTATTGTCTCTGTCCCAGTCTGCTCCCTATACCAGCCTATATTCCCCCAAAGACATGGTTGACCCAGCATTTATGGAAGGAGAGAGCCAGGCACTCTCCAAGCATCTGCGTGGGTTATCACGGTGACTGTTCACAGCAATCCTAGGAGGCTGTTCTGTCACCTTTCCCACTTTACTGGCAATGATGAAACAGAGGCACAGAGAAGTTAAGCAATCTGCCCAAGTTTGCACAGTTAGTGAGACGCAGGCTGAAATCCAAGCCCAGGTTGCCAGACTCTCAGGACTGGTGAGCCGGGGTGTGCCTGACCTCCAGGGCTGACTATCAGAGAGGGCTCTTCCTCTCTCAGGTGTTGGGACTTTCTCCCCTAAAGTCTACCTAGAAAACTCTACCTTGTTCAAATCTCGGTAAAATAAAGAAAACACTTGGTCTCCAAGTACTGGTAAATGCTATTTTCAGAACAAAGAGGGAGAAAGAACTAGAAAGAGTGGGAGGATCTTGTGCCCTGTGTGAAGGGGCAGAGGCACCATGCTTTTGAGCCACATGGTTGCAGCCGCCCCTCTGTCACTCACTGTGAGGTTAACTTCTTCCTCAGGAAATGAGGAGAATGGAAGTGACTCCCTCTGCCCAAGAGCTCCCTCTGGGCCGGTGTTCAAAAGTGTTATGCTCCCGCAAGCATCTCCCACCCAAGAGAGGAGGCCGAGGGCCTGTTCTGTGCTTTAGCCAGGCTTCCCAAGCTGGACAGCACGCTAGGCAGCTGAGAGGGAACTGACTTGAGAACGCCCACTTAATTGGCTGCTTTCCTCCCAGTCTCACTTCCCTGTGGGTATTTCCCAGGATTTCCTGCCCTAAATCCTTCTCAGTGTCTGCTACTGGGCAAGCTAAGGAGCCAGTGCCTCTGAGGATCCTGGTGGGGAAGGTCAGGTTTTAGTTCATAGAGGTGCTCTGTAAATGACACTGAAGCTGTTACAGTATCCCCCCGACTGCCCCACCCAGTTTAGCTCGCCACCAGAGTCTGGGGCCTGTTTCCAGGCTCCCTCATGGTTTTAGGCTTTTTTCTAATATTCCCCTAACCCTACCCTTGTCCACCAGCCGGAATCTTCCTCTTTGGCTGTGTGGTTTTGGGCAGGTTGCCACACCTCTCTGATTTTCATGTTCTCAGCCCCAAAGGCTGGCATCTGTTGCTTTCTCAGGGCAAACACCAGCATGGTTTCTGAGCAATCAAACCCTATGTCTCACTCCTGGTGAAGAACCCAGGAGTGTGTCTATGGGGATCTCAGTTGCTTGCTTTGTCAGGAGGGTTCAGATCAGTGGGAGAGGTAAACAGGATAGGAACTACAAAGGGCCCGGAAGGCTTCCCACCCCATGCATGGAGCCCAGATGGCCCCTCTCCCAGAGACTGCAGACCTCCTAATACCAACCCCATGCCTAATACTTCCCCTTTTCAATCCTCCTCTCCCCCCTGACCACTCACATTTTGAACCTGCTTCAGAGACTTACCCTCAACCCCCCTGGAGCTAGCTATGTCTCATTTCCTGCTCCTATAGCAAACTTGGAGTGTGTGTGTGTGTGGGGAATCTACAACCTACCACCGCAGGCATCAAGGCCCAAAGCATGGCTGCAGCGGGAAAGCCAGTCCTTGACCTTAAGTGCACAGAGTAAGGGTGCTGTCTCACTGCCTTGCTCGTGGGATCAGGTATGCAGGGAAATGCATCCTTGCCAGGCTCCCTCACTCCTGTTCCCAGGCTTCCACACTGATTTCTGCAGGAGAGCATCCTTCACCGAGTGTGCGCCTCAGGCTCTGCTTCTGGAAGAACCTGATGAGTCAACCCGCCGGTGCTGTGTCAGGACACATTTCAACAGAACCAGTTTATTGGTTAGGACATAGGTTTGGCTGCTTATTAACAACAACAAAACCGAATTGATGATGTTTGTCTAAAGCAGATGATTCTCATGTAGCCTCTGAGGGTCAGTGGTCATAGCAACGATGGCAGCTCCATGGTGCCTGGGCCTCCCTTCCTTCTAGGTCGCTCTCTGTTTGACACCTTCATCCCTATGGCTCAAGATGGTTCCCTGGCACCAAGCCCACAAGCTGGGTGGCAGGATGGGGGAAGTGAGGGCCCTTGGCCATTTTTCGGTCACATGGGATTCCAGACCTGCAATGGAGGCTGGGAAATGTAGTCTTCACATAGGCAGTCAGGCACCTGCCCAAACACTGGGGTTCTGACTATTTGAGGAGAGGGAATCTGTCTATTCCCACTATAAACATGGAGACAAAATATTACTTTAAAACTGGAATAAAATTCTTTCAGTGAGAATGGACTTTGGGAAAATACGTTATGGATGCTGTGGGAGTCAAAAGCCTCAGCATTTGTTGTGTGGGGCTCCAGGGTACCCTGGTACAAGGAGTCGAGGGAGAAAGATGAAAGTGGCCAGAGAGAGTGGTCTTTGCTGCAGAGTCCACCTGTGCCCAATTTTCAGTTAAAGTGGGATGCCCACAGCGGCCTGGCAGGGCTGGCAAAAGCAGCTGGCTGGCTGTGGAATGTGGCCAGATAGGTAGAGGAAAATAACAGTAAAGGACAAATCTGAACTGGGAATGTGACCCACACAGGACACTGGAGCAAGCGGACTTTAAGAAGCTTCCTGAGGATTTTGGAGTTACTTTCAGAAAGCAAATTTCCCCCTGAAGAGGACAGGGCAGTTTCATTAATGGGTATCATTAATTCATAAAATAATAATGGGGTGTCCCAGGAGGCCAATAACTGGCTTTCTTTCACCTCCCATATGTCTCACCACGGGTCACTGGAGTTGCATCCGGTATACAGGTATGTCCCGGTGGTTCACTCACCACCAAGTCTCAGGCCATTCTGATGGATTAGGTGGTTGCTCAGTGACCACGACATCCGTGACCGTGCCTGCTTCACCTGGACACTCCCATCCTTGAGCACGGTCCTTAACTTTCATTTTCAGCTCCTGTTACTGCCCTGGCCATGGATGTCCTGGAGCTGGCTGCTGGTTGGCTTTCCAGATTGTAGATTCTTTTCCTGGGCACAGATCCCAGAAGAGAAGTGGGGCGAAGGGAAGCACATGTGCCTGGAGGGCCATGGTTTCTGCAGCCAAATGGCTTCCCAACCAGGTCGTGCCAAATCATCTGTCCACCTGGAGAGCCGGGAGAAGCCTTTGCCCTTGGGGAAGTTGGGCTGATTTGGTTGGCTCTTTCTTTAAAGTGCTGTGTGTTCCTTGTGGAAATTTTAGAAAATATCGAGCAATTTAAAAAGAGAACTTTCTTATAATCCCATCTGCCAGAATTATTTATGGTTAGCATTTAAAAAATGTATTTTTATTGAGATATAAGTGACGTCCAACATCAGGTAAGTTCAAGATGTACAGCTTGCATTTTGATTTATATTCTTCCAGCCTTCTTTCTGTATATAAATTTTTTATTATACAAAAATTATGTACATAAACCTTTTATTATGTAAGGTCCCAACACATATAAAATGAGGGCAAGTAATGAGCCTTTAGATACTGAACAGTCAGTTCAGCACTGATCACTCATTCCAGTCTCATTTCTTCTTTTCTCCTACCCTCTGCTCCTCTCAAATTATTGGAACATTCTTTCCCGTCAATGCAGACATCTTACACCCACAAATATTTCAGAAAGATTGGGACCTAAAACAACAGTAATATCATTATTTTGTACTTTCCATATGATAACCATTACTTAATGTAAGCAACTGCCCAGTTTGTTCAATTTTAGAATCATCTCATAAATGTCAAAATAAACACAGCTTGGTTTAAATCAGGCTCTGATTTCAGGACCCAGAGTCACAATGACTGATGTACCTCCTCAGTATCTTTCATGGAGACTGACTCTCTAAATTTTCTTATTATAATTTATTTATTTATTATTTATTATTACTTTTTTTTTTGAGAGTAGGTCTTGCCCGGGGAGTCCTGATCCTATGGACTCAAGCAATCCCCAGCCCCAGCCTCCCAGGTAGCTGGGATTACAGGCAGCCTCCACTAAGCCCAGTTGCTTTTTTTTTGGGGGGGGGGAGACCAGGTCTTGCTATATTGCCTGGGGTAGTCTCTAAACTGTGAACTCAAGTGATCCCTGGCCTCTTTGCCTCCCAGCGCTTGGATTATAGACATGCTCGCCACCATGCCAGGTTTATAACTTATTTATTGAAGAATCTGGGTTAATATGCCTGTAGAATTTCTTGAAGTCTCTATGTTTCCTGTAAATTGAGAGCTGGGTCTACAGACATGATCTGCTTCAGGATGGACTTTTTATTTTTGCAAGAATATTTGGTAGAGTGTTCTGTGTTCCTCTGGCAAATATATGGTGCTGATGCTCAGTGCCTGGATTCACTTATTTAACAGTGTTTGCAAACTGGTGCTATCCTAATTCTATCCATTTTGCTTCATTATTGGTGGAAATGTTTCTATGGAGAGAAACTTCTCTCTACTATTTAGCTACCTGGTGGGATAGTTTATAAAGGAATGGAAAGGTTCTTGTTGGATCAGCTTTCTACATTAAGCTGACCTTCCAAGGGTATAGCGATTAAAGAAGGGGTGAAAAAAATTATGCACTCATGGAATATAAGAAACATGGCCACAAATTCTTGGATGTTCATCCCATTGAGAAGTGTGATCTAGTGTTCCCGCCTTTGAATCTGGGGACTTGTGACTGCTTCAGCTGTCACCAGAGTGTGGCAAAAGTGGTGTCTGGGGACTTCCTGACTGAGTCTACCTGGTTCACTCTGGAAGCTGGTGCCTGGAGCCCTGAATACTCAGATCTTGCTGAAGAGGCCATGTGAGGGCATGCTCCAGTCCAGCCTTCCAGCTGCCCTACTGCATACCAGTTAGGTGAGCAAAGTTACCCTGGGTCTTTCAGATGGGTCACCTCCAACTGGATGCTGGTGAGTGACCTCTGCCCACACTGTGTGGCCAAGAAAACCCCAGACTAGCTCTGCCTGAATGCCTGACTCACAGAACCATTTATATAATAAAATAATTATCTAGCTAGCTATTGGGGTAGTTTGCTATGCTGCAGCAGATAAACAGATCATCAGAACATTCTTCCTTTTTTTATCTAATATAAGCCGGTTTCTATGGTGGGTGTCCTCTCCTTAATTAGATCTCTGGGACCACACCCGTCACTCTGCTCCACCTTACACTTCTCACTGGACAGTATGTTCTGGCCCTCACGCCAGAGCAACTGAAAATGTCATGTTGGAGTTTCCTTTCTTAGCCACCTAAAATCTTTTTTTTTCTATTAATAGGTGAGCGAAGACCATATAATCAATATGTTTAACCTCCGTTCTTTCTGCCTTACAGTTTTATGTACCATACCTATCTTTCTAAGTCTTTTGAGCAAATTATCTTTCAATATGGTTTTAATTTTCTCTCCCTTTGACTTTTTTTTGGTACTTAGGAGTATTTAATATTTTTATTTTATATAATTTATTTTATATATCATTATATTACATTACATATTTATATTTTGTATTATTATCTTAGGCAATACTTTAGTCTCTCTCTCTCTCTCTCTCTCTCTCTCTCTCTCTTTGGCCTATTGATTCCCTCCCAGGAGCAATATTGAAACACCCCCATCTGTTCCCACAGCATCTGATCAGAATGAATAACCTTTTACTCCCAGAAATGAACTTCAAGGCCACCAGTGACTTTATTCTACTTTTACCTGCTTTTCTCATTTCCCCCTCAAATATTTGACAGTTGTGCATCATGCTGTACTGTACCTATTGTAAACTCTATTTGGTTTTAGCTGTATAAGTAACTATGTACAAGTAACTGTGAGCTATTTATATAGAGCACCCAACATCAGCTCCGTGTTGATGTTTCTTCCGTCATCATGGTGATCTGAAGGCTGTTTTTTAAAAGCATCTTCAGAATGCACTTGCAGAAGCAATATTTTTGGAGTTCTGGGAGGTTGATAACAGTTTGTTTATAGTTTTTATACTTGGAAATCATTTTGGCTAAATAGACTGTCCTTGGCTCAGACTATATACCCTTTCACTATTGTAAATATGCATTCTTTGGCCTCTGGCATTAAGTGCTGATCTAGGGAAGCCTGACAATCTGTTTTTTTTTTCTTTTTTTTACATTAGTAACAATCTTTTTGCCTAAATTCCCAAAAGTATCTATAAATTATGTCTTTCTACTGGATATTCTGGGTCAGTTTTTCCACTACTCAGTCTTGTCCCAAGTTTTCACTTATTTATTTCAAGAAAGTTTTCTTTTCTTTTTAAATTATAGTTTTGTTTCTATCCTAAACAAAAATTATATAGTTTTAAATTATAGGTTAAATTATATGTTTAGTCTTTGATTCTCTAGCTTTGCTGTCCTTTCTCAGCAACTCTATTATATATTTGTTAGATCTTTTTGCCTGCCTTTCTCATAGTCACTCTCTTGAATTGTATTTTTTCTTCCATTTTATGAATTTTAAAATATCACACTAATTTATCTTCTAAATATTCTCATTGAAAATAAATTTGGTTGAAGTAACACTGGTCTATTTAGGTTGAAGGTACATAGCATTATAGTCTGACATATGTCTACATAACATTATAATCGCCACTAAAAGTATAGTTCTGTCTACCAGTTTATAACTGAACCCTTTTGCCTGATTTCCCTGCATCCCCAAATCTTCACAATTTCCTTTAGCATTTATTTTAATTGGACTTGAGAGCTTGTTTGTGTTTAAGTTTCTTTCAGTTTACTCTTCATTCTGAAATGAGTTCCCCCCCCCCTCTTATTCTTCCCTCAGTTCTAGCACATCTTTTCTGAGGTCTTCTCATTTTGTTACTCTTTTGCATCTTTTATTACCTCTTAATTTCTGTTGAGTCATTTTTAAATATTAGGACACAGTGTTTATGTTTTTGGGCATGTGTTCTGCAGGCATATATTTCTGGAATGCTTTCATTATCTGTAGGGACATTGCTCATTATTCTCATTTTTAAAATAATAACTTTGTATAGGATTTAACCACAGTCTCTTTTAGTGACTTGTTTTTCAATGATTTTTTTTTCCTGAACTTTCAAGAGGAGGGGTGGGTCAGAATTATCTTTCTAGCTTCAAAGTTCTATAGTTCCCTCTTCTGTTGTTTTATGAAATGTTATCAAAATGGTCTTATGTTCTCTTATATCTAGGCCTTTTAATTAATTTAATTAATTTATTTAATTAATTTATTAATTAAATATAAATATAAAATTAAATATAAAATAAATTAATTAATTTAATTAATTTAATTCCTTCCCTTCTCTCCTTTCCTTCCTTCTTCCCTCTCTTTCTTTAATTTCCATTTTTTTTTGGGTCCCTGTTGCCTCTGCTCAGCGTAATTTGGATTATACTGTTGGCAGATCCTTGTTAGTCTGGGGCCCTGCCCTGGAAGGAGTTTTAGTTTATCAGGATTGACTGTTCATAGGCTGGCACTGCTCCTGCCACAATGTCTTCCTGGGGAAACTGTGAGCTCACCCCCACCTGGGTGTGTGTAGCCAGTCCTCCCAGTTTCCCGCAATGCCTGTTCCCTCCTCAGACCTGGCATCTCTCTCTATCTTCTTTCACATGGTGGTCACCTTGGAATATAGAGGTCATCTAAGGTAGAGTGACCTCGAGTCTTGGATCCCCCCATCCCAGTCCATCCCAGGCCATGTGTTTGCAAACAGGAAGCTTTCACAGGAAGCTTTTCAAAGAGCCATGAAGGTCTGAGGCTTACTAACACAGTCTGCCTTATTCTGACTCATACTAAAACTGATGTGAGGGAGAAATGCTGCCACTGCGCCCCCTGAGATAGGTGGCACTGGCTTAGCACTACAGGGGTAAATGAAAGGTTGGAAAGACAGAGATTCAGGAGATACAGGGCCAGGCTGTTTCACAAACCCATTGCCTAGGACAATTTGGAGGGCAGACCAAATGCCTCTTGGATTAATAGTTCTGGAGGGAGGGACTGGGAAAGAGGTTAGTACTATCTCTTTGCTACTGTTGGCTGCACTTAGCAAAGATTACAAGAAAGAATTGAAAGGAGTTGGATTAAGTTAGAAGTTCAGGACAAAGTAGGGCTGTAACATTCCACTGCTTCTGGTTCCTATGGTGAGAGATAGTAATTGAAGACACTTAGGGGTAGAAACCCAGTAGCACCATCCCATGGATGAAGGTGCCACAGGGTAAATATTAGATTAACCTGTGACCTTCCTACCTATTGCTTCAGATAGGCTCAGTCATTAAGTTCAGAGTTAAGTGAATTATCTCTAGGAGATAAGGCAAAGGCATGTAGGTGCGAATTATCTCTCCTAAAGAAGTCCAAGCAATCTGGCACATAGAACAGGCAAATAGAAGCAAATAGATCTGGTGCCTGCTGGGTATTTACAGAGAATGCAATTCAATGAGACCCCATTTTACAAAAATCGTTGATGTTTGGAGGTTTCAAATGGGATGAAATGTTTTTTTGGCCACTACCCTTTTAGAAGACAGGAACTGGGCCAAGAAAGTGAAGAAACTTGCTCCAGATATGACTCCAGTTACGGCCAAGGAGGAAATGAGGGGGGGGGGCAAGGTGGAGGGAGAACACTCCCAGAAGGTAGAGTAAGGACTGCAGAGGACACTGAACTGGGGTTTCTCTCAGAGAGAAGACTCAGGTTAAAGAACCTTCTCAAACCTTCTCTGCACAAAGTATATCAGATGGATTCTCAACATCACTAGGAATTTTGAAATTCTAGAAGCCCTTTAGATGGATTTTGAATGTCTTGATGGCCTCTAAATGGGAATCCTTATTGTGGGTTCATGTTCCCTGTATGTAGGGTGAGTTAGTCAGGCTTTTCCCTCCATAGCCTGCATAACCAGCACCTGGGGTATTGCATTGTCCCCATGATTGTGCGGTCCAGTGGGTGTGTGCATGTGTAAGTATGCACACCTAGGCCTGGGAGAGAGGAGATAAAGGGGTGCAGAGAGCATGAGAGAGCACATATGAGCATGAGAGCACAAGAGAGTGCCAGAGCCCAGAAAGAGAGAGTGTGAAGATTTCTGGGGGCATGGGGGACTCACCTACTTTCCAGTCCCCCACCTCCCCTGGGCCTTGGCCCTTGTGCTACACTGCCTGGTCTGTGTAACTGCTAAAACCATTTAAGAACCTGTGTGGATTGGTGAGCCTGATGCTTATAATTGGTGATGAGGATTGGTTACAATGTATCATTGTTACAACAGATCAATTGGTTACAATATATCATTCCACCAAAGTTTTTTTTAATGATTTTTAAATTTAATTTTAAAATTTGATTGCACACACACAAATTTTACATCGTTGTATACCCCAACCACGTTGTTGTTGTATACCCCAACCATCATTGTTCTCCTACCACCTTGTCACCCATGAACTATCATCTTAATCTCTTGTGCCCATCATTCTATGATTTTGCCCCCCTTCCCTTGCTCTATGCTTCAGTTCTGCTGATTGTTAGTTTTAAGTTTTACTTGTCCTTTTGTTTGTTTTACCTCTCTTGCATATAGGTGAGATCAACCAGTATTTCTTTTTCTTTCTGGCTTATTTCCGTTAGCAAATTCCTTCTAGCTTCATCCATGTTATCACAAATGCATGACATTTGTCTTTTTGATTGCTGAATGATATTCCATTTGGTTGCTGAATAATAATAATACATATACCACAACTTTCTGATGCATTCAGCTGTTTTGGGGGCATTTGGGTTGTTTCCCTATTCTGGCTATTGCAAATAGTACTGCAATAAACATCTGAGTACAGGTGTCCTTTTGAATTAGTATTTTTATATCCTTTCCACCTAAGAATTTTGACTGTGTGTGAAAGGGGGTAGGTAACTTGCTATTTTTGTTCAGAAGGCTCTGGCCACAGAGAGCTGCGCAGTCCACAGCCCATGCTCGCAGCAATCCTGTGCTCCAGCTGGAGGCAATGACTGGGTGGGAGCTGGGCTTTCTCTATTAAGGGAGGGATGTGTCTCTGTGTAGGAAGGTTCAAGTCAGAGGTGTTTGGATTGTGATGGCAGAGAAAGCATTCACTGTAGATCAGGGTTTCCTTTTTTCCCTGATGTCCCTTTCTGCTGGGTTGGGGCCACGGACTAGGAGCAGACATGACCTATGCTCGCTTTAGGATGCTGTGGTCAGAACTGGAATGCTCCTCCACCCCGTTTTCCTTTGTCAAGTAGCTGTAGAAATCTTCTGTGGTGATGATTGAGCCACAGATGGCAGCTATCTGGGTGCCAGAGCTGCTCGGTGGAGGACTGCTGCCTGGAAAGTCATCCACTTATTGTGGACTGGGGCATGAAGATAAGACAAAACTTCATTTGGTTAAACCAAATGTATTTATTGTGTATTGTGGGGTTTTGTTACATGACCTGTCTTAGTCCATTATGACCAACACAGTTGGCACTGTTATTAAACCCTAATTGAGATCTTACCAACCATGATATTTTATAGCATGTTTAAAAATGTTGTTTACCAAAAAAAAAAAAAAAAGAAAAGAAAAAAAGAAAAGAAAAAAAAAGCTGTTCATAGGCACGGTGGCTCTGCTTATGAAGTGGTTAGGGCTAGGGATCGTGGTTCGAGTCCCGCTCGGGGCAACACAGTGAGACCTAGTCCCCCAAAATAGCTGGGTGCAGTGGCATGCACCTGTAATCCCAGCTACCTGGGAAGCTGAGGCTGAGGATTGCTTGAGTCCATGGTACCCAGGGCAATTTGAGTCTGCTGTTCCATGGGCAAAAATAGTGAGACCTAGTTTCGAAAATAAATAAACAAACAAACAAACAAACAAATAAATAAATAAATAAGCTGTTTAATATCAGTTTTATCAAGGTATATAGGCACTAAAACAGTTATCTATAAGTAAAAGTATTGCTAGACAATAAGATCCACTGGTGTTAAGGGCCATTTTGCCAAGTTTGATAAATGAGGACAGAATCTTTCCTCATCTCAAGTTCTCCCTCCACCCCCCATAAACCCCTCTTACCTCCATTCTCAGGCCTCCATCCACACCCCCAGCTCTGGAAAACATGGATTTGTTTTCTGTCATTTTTATTTTGTCTTTCCCAGATAGCTATCTGCATTGAATCACATCTTATCTAGCCTTTAATGTTTAGCTCTACCCACTTAATGCTTCCAAGATTTGTCCAAAACTTAACCCCTTTTTATTTCTAAATGTGACATACCACATTTGTTTATCTGCTCGCCAGGGAGGGACATTGGGTGCTTTCCAGTTTTGGGCTATTGTAAATAAAGCTGCTGTGAACATTTGTGTCCAAGTTGTGTGTGGTCACATAATTTCATTCATCTTGGATAAATATCGGAGAGTGGAGTTGCTGCTTGGTGAGGAAAATATATATTTGATTTGGAAAGAAACTGTCAAACTGTTTTCCAAAGTGACCGTACCATTTTATATTCCAGTCAGTCATTGGTCAGATTAGAAGCTGTTTTTAAATTTATCATCAGGATTTCCTGGTTAAGTAAATATTTTTCTGACACATGGTCTTGAATAGTTTTGGTAATTCAGACCATCCCCTAATGTTTAAAATCTAGGGTACTTGCATTTCCTCACGGATTACAGGTAGCTTGGAAGGACATCATATAGATCTCTCGTCATTTCTCAAGAGAAAGTTCCTAAAATCAAGATTGCTAGGTTAAGGTCAGGCATGGTGGCACATGCCTGTATGTGGCAGCCTAGGAAGCAGCAGCTGGGGCCAGGGATTGCGGTTCGGGCCCTACCGGGGGCATGTATCAAGACCTAGTCCCCAAAAAATAGCTGGGCGTGGTGGCGCGTGCCTGTAATCCCAGATGCCTGGGAAGCTGAGGATCGCTTGAGTCTCTGGTAACCCGGGCAACATGAGTCTGTGGTTCCACAGGCAAATATAGCAAAACCTAGTCTCCAAAAAAAAAAAAAAAAAAAAAAAAAGATTACTAGGTTAAAAGGTATAAACTTGATATTTATGACTTTATTAAAATCATTATACCAGCCTGCCTGTGGCCGCCCAGCTTTGGCAGGCAGTCGCAGCCCAGCCTTCCTGCACTCAGTCACCAGCATGCTCGGGGAGGACACCTCTTTCACCAGTTATTAGTCCTCAGAAGGAAAGAGAAGAGAACTAATAATCCATCGGACCAATAGAATTGGTGAGGGACCAGAGCAAAATATTGTGTGCAAATACGAGTGGACCGCAAGAGAAGGAATTGTGATAAAGACAAGGTATAATGGACTGGAGAAATGATCATGGACATTACCTATCACAGAATCACACCTAAGGCCACACAATGAGTGGACGTGTCAAAAGCTAAGGACGGATACACAACTAAAGAAAACAAGGTGCCCCTCCCCATTCCATGGGAGAGGAAGGTCACAGAGATGGGGCTGCAGGCCCACACAAAGCTACAATCTCAAGGAGAGGAAAGAATCTGCAAAGATTTTTGTCAGATGCCCTCCACAACGAATATCTTCTACAATGAATGGAATTGATTGAAGACTGTCAACAAGAGAAAACCCCAATAGATTCCAAAGGAGAATGAACAGCTACCCAGTACAGAGATAAGACTGAACGTTTACCAACAAGGTTTGCTATATTCTAGGATCACAGTCCCTCACCAAAGAAAAGGACATTGCCATAGAAAACGAAGAGACCAAAGGACTTAACATAGACTAAAAAACAACAAGGAGAGGGGCCAGAGTGAACAGAGGGGGTCGTCAACGGTGGGTGGGGGAGAGGCTTTCCAATAATCATTTGCCCTTACTGTAAAATCTAAAGTATGAATAAAATTATAAAAAAAATCATTGTACCAACTTCTATTGGGACCAGGACATAGGAGGGGGGTCTCATCTTTTTCTCATCTGACTTGGGGACACCCATCATGGAACAGGGGTATCAGTTGTTTCATGTCTTACATGTTGTATATTTTTCAGTTTTTGTTTTGTCTTTTGAACTCTGCTTAGGATTTTTTTTTCAATGCACAGACAGTTTAAACTGTTTTGTCATCCAACACGTCAACCTATTCTTTTGTGACTTCTGTCTCTGGTGTTATGCCTAGAAAAGCTTTCCTCATCTGAAGATTATAAAAATAGTCACCTAGATTTCTTTATGTTTTTTTAAGAACTTCAACCTTTACATTTAGTACTTTATGTATTTTTTTAACTGTGAAATTTGTGAAACACACCAAAGTCTATGACTCATAGGTAAATTGTACAAGTAATAACAATAATGCCCACCCCACAAGTAGTCAGAGGGGGAAAAAAGAAATCACAGAAGAGAGAGTGACAGCATTTGCTTTATTTCATAATCCAAGTTAAAATGTAGCCAAAGGGAAGGAAATTTTTAAGATTATACAAAAATCTCCTGCTTTATAAAAATTCAAGCTATACCTCTTAACTGGTTTTGTTAGTGAAAAAACTCAAAAGAGAGTTTTAAGCAAACACAGTATTCAACTACTTCGAATTTTGCCTTTTGGGCTTCTGAAAGTTTTCATAGGAACCCTCCACTTTTGAGTAGCAGGGGAAGCCTGGGCCTGACAAAACTAAGGGAAATGAGGAAATAGATGAAGACAACATTTTCTAGAGAGTGGGGATGGCATGAAATCAGAGGGATGCTAAGAGCTTAAAGGTTCTGGGAAGTTCTATTCATTTGCCTGGGGATGGGGGTGGGGTGGGCCCACTGTTGTTCGTTTTAGTATTAGGTTTACTGGAAGGTCATCTCAAATATTCTTTTCTACACACAAAGCATTAAAACATTTAATTGGTAAAATACACATAACATAAGATGTACCATTGTTACCATCTGTAAGTAACTATAGTGTTAAAAGCATTCACCTTATTGTGTGGCTGAGCTCCAGATTTCTTTTCATCTTGCGAAGTCTAAACTCTATACCCACTAAATAACACCCCCATTTCTTCCCGCTGCTTTCCAGCTTCCACAACCACCATTCTACTTCCCTTCTCTGTGAATTAAATAATGCTAGGTACCTTATGTAAAAGAAATCACACAGAATGTGTATTTTTGTAATCAGTTTATTTTTTTTAAAATGGACTTATTTCACAATATCCTCAAGCTTCATTCATGTTGTAGCATGTGTCAAAAATCATTCTTTTAGAAGGCTGAATGATATTCTTTTTCTGGTATGCATAGACCACATTAAAAAGAATTCATTAATCTATCGATGGGCTTCTTATGGAATTTTAAAGAAATAAAAATTTTAAGCCTTAGTTTTTGCATTTGATTCTTTACTTTACTAGCAATGTATTTGGGTATTTGGTGTGAGGCAGGGGTAGGCAGCCTACTTTCAATTCTCTGCTTCCAAGAACTCTGAGAAATTCACTCCTTCATTCCACAAGCTTTTGTGTAAATTTATACCAAGCATAGAGTGTTGTAGAGATACTAAAATAGAACATCTACTCTTTACCAGATACCAACAGAGTACCTTCTATTTACCATTTTATACCATCTGGGATACAGCATCATGAAGATGCCTATAGACCTGGGGGTCTTACTCTGCCTTGCTCTGCCATTGACTCATTCCAAGTGCTGACAGATGGGAACTGGTTTGGTGTTACAGGAGGGAGTGATCACTTTCAACTCTGTGGGGACCATTTAATGAAGGCTTCCCAAAGAATGGAGCCTTTAAACTGGACCCGAAAACATGGATAGAATTTGGAAAGAGATGAGGAGGGGAAAATTTTATTTACAGGTGATAGCCAACTCAGATGCTTGGGTGTTGAATGCAGGTATCTGTTCATAGTTCATCAGCAAAAGAGTGTTCAGATAACAGAATTCCCCAACTACAGTGGCTAGAATAATAAAGGGATTTACTTATCTTGCATAAAGACTCAGACAACTAGTTCCAGAACTCAGTGAAGCCCTAGATTCCTTCTGTTTTATTTCCTTCAGTGTGTTGGCTTTTATATTGAGGTATTTTGCCTAACACCAGAAAACTGGCTACCCCAATTCCAGTCATCCTATCCTTTTGCTGTAGTTATCATATCCTTTTAGTTCAGCCTTCAGAGGCTGGAGGTAAGGAGAATAGCCAATGTGTAAAGAGTCTGTTTCTCTCACTTCATGTCTTTTTCCACAAGGATTATGTTTCTTTATGTCTTGCAATTCAGAAGAAATCACATGACAACCACACACCAACCACAGTGGGGGATGGGATTCCATGACTGGTTTAGAAAAATTAGGATTTATTTCCTAAGCTGAGCTAAGAGAACTTTCTACAATGATAGAAGGTTCTCGATTTGTACTATCTATTACGGTGGTTCACTAGTGACATACGGCTCTTGAGCACATGAGCTACAGGTAGATAGTGTGAGTGAGGAGCTGAATTTTTATTAAATCTTGCTTTAATTAGTTTCAGTTTGAATTATTACATGTGGCTAGAGGCTGTTGTAACGGACAGCACAGCTCGATTATCTGGGTGGAAGAGAGCCAGCTGCTGAGAGGGTAACCAAGAGGTCTGCCTGGGGAACACATGTAAATAGGTGGGGAAACCAAATATGCAAGGAGCCAGGGAGGGACTAATGGAGTTCTGCATGGACTCAAATGCTTCCTGTCTGGTAGAGAGAACTCACCCTGTGAATTGGAGACTGCAGTCCCACTGCTAAGACCCTCACTCCACCCTGAGTGCCATCAAAACACAGTTTCCTTCCCCGCATCTCTGAGAAGCCTGGGTTCTGATTCCTGCTTTTGATACATGTTCTGACCCCTATTCAGGGTTGTCCAGCTCAGGGTCCTCAAGTCCAGAGCTTTGAGGAATTGATACACAGCACAACTCTCAGTGTTGCCCATGCTCTCCTAGACCACAGAGTGCAGGGACGCCCAGGGAGGCAAATGAGAGTCTTTATTTGAAGTAAACTTTTGAAGTAAACATTTGAAGGTGGTGAGGCTAGCTTACTTCACAGGTGAGCAAGGTGAGTCATTCCAGGGGGTTGAAGTGGGCTGTGTGTCTGATCTGGCTCACCTGCCGCCACCCTGGCTTTCTGAGTCCCTGGAGTTAGAGCTGGGAGCTGGCGGCAGGCCCCAGCCCATAACTCAGGGGAGGTGAATGGAAACATTGTTGTGTGTATTTTTAACTCTCTGGCTGTGAGCAGAGAGGATGGCGCTGGCCTGGGCGGTCAGTGAGGATGAATGGGCGAGGCGATGGGCAGAGGCGTCTGGCTGCCCAGGCCTCCTGAGAGACCTGGGTGGAGTGATGAGTCAATTGAGGATGGAAAATTGAGGTTTGGAGGGGTGATGTAGCTGGTCACCCTGCTTGTGGGGTTAGGGCAGAAGGTGGTGGGCCACCAGACTCCAGGGCCTCCCACCACAGTGGGGCAGCTCTGGGCTCTGGAGTGAGAGCTCAGCTGGAGTTCTGACTCCACTTCCACCCAGCAGCTGGTCTTGGGTCAGTTACTATTCTTCGGGTCTCAGTTTCCTCATCTACAGAATATCCTAGTGCTGCTTTGGAGGATTGTTATGAGCCAAACTGCAACCATTATGTAGACAGCTAGGAGGATTTACCTTCATTTTATGGTTGGGGAAACAGGCCCAGAGAGATAACTGGTGTGAGGCTTCCCATGCTGGAAAGGCACAGTACACAGATCTGAGCCTGGGGAGAGGGGCTTTGCTCATGACAAGTGACCCTACTCCTGGGCCCTCAGGTGGGGGCTCTGGTGCTGGGATGGGCAGCACAGTTTTCCTCATACCTGGACACCAGCTCATCTAGGGCTCCCATTTTCTACTGAGCCCCCCTGCCCTCCCCTCCCCCCCCTGCTCATCATGTTGATCTTTGCTGCCCCTCCTTGGAGACCTCTATTCCTCCTTGCAATATCAGAAGGACTGGAGTTGCTAAGTTTATTTGGTCAGTGATCCATTGATTCATTCCTTTGCTTACTTCATTTTTCATTTACTCATCTAACATATACCACGGTTTCGCAGCCTGGATGCAGCAATGAACATGACCTGCTCTCACAAGGTTAGTCTGGTGGGGGAAACAAATGTCAAAGAAGCAAATAACTATAATTACAATCATGAGAGGCACTCTCGAAGTGGAATGAGGGCCCAGGTGACTCTTCCAGACTTTGAGCTGCCTGGGTAGCCTCTCAGAGGAGGAGGTCACAAAGTTGAGACTTGGATAAAAAGGAACCAGTCTTGTAAGGGGTTGGGGGAGTTTTTTGGCAGGGCACGTGCAAAGGGCTTGTGGTGAGGCTCAAGCAAGGTCTGTTGGGGGAATGGAAACTTGGACCTGGCTGGAGAGAGCAGGTCACGGGGTGTCAGGCTGGCAGGATCAGCAGACTTGGCCTTGGGTGGGGCAGAAGCAGGGCATGGAGGCCCCATTTGTGGAGAACCTGCTCTCTTGCCACTCACTGACTCAGCCTGATTTGGCCCTGTGCAGACTTTAGGGGCTAGAGGGGGTTGAGCACCTCTGCACACTTAGTTGGAGTGCCACAGACCTTGTACTCCAGCAGCTCTGAGATTGGGGACCTCCCACACCCTCCCATGACTCAGCATTATTCTAAGCCCAGGGTGATGGCATGCTTCCAAACCACATGACTGTAAGGGCAAAGCTGGGGTAGAACCCAAATCCTAAAGTCTCTAGGATCCCAGTCTCATCTTCAACATCAATGGTTGTTAATGAAGTCATTTTTTCCGCCATTAAAAAAAAATATTCAGCTGACATAAAGGGCATAGCCTGAAACAACTTGATGCATGTTCCATGTGTGCTTCTGCATGGCCTTGTAACCCTATGCCTGCAGGCAGTGCCAATATCTCCCCAGAATGTTTGGCCTCTTCTTGTGTTTCACAGCAGTGGAATTCTCCAGCAGGTGCTCGTTTGAGGCTTGTCTGCAGGCTGCAACTGAGTTGTCACTGTTTGTGGCTTGTTCTCCTTAGCTGTGTTGCATTCCATGCGTGAATACACATGATGTGTTCATCCTTTCTCCTCTTAATGAGTTGCTTCTGGTTTAGGAAGCTTTGTGCTAAATGAAGCTGCAAGAACCCACCTGCTGGTAGACACGTGTCTTTGTTTCTTTGGGTTCACACCCAAGAGTGGACTTGCTGGGTCATAGGTTCTGTGTAGATTTAGCTGGAGTTGATGTGGTTAAACCATTTTCCAAAGAGTTTGTCTGAATCCTCATCCTACCCATACTTTCTGGAAGTTAATGGAGAGAGAGAGAGAGGGAGAGGGAGAGGGAGAAGAAAGAGAGGGGGCGAGGTGGGGGGGAGAGAGAGAGCGAGAGAGCGAGAGAGCGAGAGCGAGAGCGAGAGAGAGCACACAAGTCTAAACCTCTGCAGGCCCCTCGATACCCTGGAACCCAGCTTGAAACCCCCTACTCCAACTCAGCTGTTCTCAGTTCTACTTGCCTGTAGGAATCAAGGGCAGAGAAGGCAAAGCTTGTGACAGTACAAATTCCAGAGCCTAATCCCTGTAGAGTTTGTTGTGTCTGAGATGGGTCCCCATAGGTGGTAATTTTTTATAATTTTTCCTGAACCTCACCTAATGACTTGGACCTATGATTGGGCTTGAGACAGAGGGGATAGATTCAGTACCTGTGAAATGTATTTTACTGGAGAGTGTGGTCAGAGATGGTAACTGTGTTTGAATTCCCCTTAATTTGGACTAAGGTAAATCTGCACATTGCCAAGTACCTGCTGGAACCTGGTGTTAGTGGGCTGGAGAACAGGGTGTGGGGCACAGGTTCCCACACTGGCAGGAGACATGTTGCTGTGTGGGTGGTTTTAGCTGTGGAGCTGTGGACTGTGGAGCTACAGAGAGATGGATCCCACATGAAACCAGGGGACAGTGAGAAGGGCCAGAAAAGAAATGAATTTGACTGCACCTTGAGGGTTGCAGGTAAGTTGGTCATGGTCTGGTCAGGAAAAAGGCAAGGGTACTACAGGTAGGAATAGCAGCTGCAAATACGTGGCAGGTACGGATAATGAGGTGCAGCCTGGTGTGGTTGGGGCTTCAGGTGCTCAGGTGAAGCTTCTGCCAGTCAATGGGAAGTCAAGGTGGTTCCGAGTCACCTCTTTCCCTCCCCTTTGTCACCGTCCAGACCACAGGCAACTGTCTGGGTGGAGGAGAAGCTTCTCAATTTGTGGTCCCAAAGTCAGTGGGCAGAGGTTGACGTGAACCCTTTTACTCTGTCTGGCGGGGCCCAAGATGCCCGCTCGATCAATGAGCAGTCAGCACAAAAATGTCAGGAGTAATTAGAAGGCACCGTTGGCATGAGCTTTGTCTGCAACAATACATCTTTATTAATGATGCTTTTAATGATGCAACCAAAAGTGCTGGCAGAAGTTGTCACACCATCCATTCCCAGGGTGTGCACTTTTCATTCACTGATTTATTTCCTCTTGATGGAGAGTAGGTGTCATCTCCAACATTTGCAGATGGAGGTGCGGCCTTGGCCCTTGGCCTGCGGAACCTCTATCTCCTTGCTGGTAAATGGTGGATATGGTTTGTATCAGCTAGCTCTTGCACTATAACAAGCATCCCTTAAACTCAGGGATACAAAACAACAAAGTATTATTTAATTCACAATTTGGAAGAGTGATAATTTGAGCTGGGCCTCACTCTCTCAGAAACCAGCAGGCTAGTTCAGGCAATCATTCTATGCAGCCACAGGGCCTCCAGCACAGGAAGCTGCAAGGCCCCCTGAGACCTACATAATGTTAGGCTTAGTCCCGCAACATCTCTGCCTTCTCCTGTCCAGACTACACAGCACTTAATTAAAGGAGACAAGAAATAGATTCCATATTTTAGTGAAAGTTGCCTCAAAAAATTTGCAGCCAAATTTGCAATTTTTACATGGTGAAAAGCAACTCTGCCTGTTCCGAGTTCCCTGATGTGCCAGGTCTCATCCTGGGTGTTGCTGTGGCCACAGAAAAAATTGGTCTCATTTTCTGCTCTCTAGAAGTCTCCAGTTTGAAGGAGTCAGACACAGTCCCAAGGGAGGACACACCCAAGGTGTTAGAATTCAATGGAAGGTTAGGTCTAACACAGGAGGTCACGGAGGTGTGACATGGGAAAGAAACTCTATATGACTTTTTAAACTCCACAGTGCTGTGTGATGGTTGGGGACAGGAGGTGACAATGATTTTGCCTTATTCTTCACCCAGGGGTATTCGTGACAATTGTGTCGGCTTTGGGTCATTAGTGAGGCTTAGAATAGGTAAGGAAATGTAACCTGAGGTAGGTCTGGGTTTAGAATCCCAGTGTGTCTGGATAGTTGCACTTGTCCAAACCAACTGGCTTTGTTCCAGTGATTCAGTAGGCAAGACATTCTCAGGTATGCCAAATATGCTCAGGCTCCTGCATGTAGGTGGACGTGCAGGTGTGCACAGGAAGGTAGGAGGCTGGGGCCTCAGGCAGAGAGGATGGACCACACTCACTGAGAGCCTTCAATGTGCAGGTTGTAAGAGGGCCCAGGAGGTAAACCCTAGAGCCTAGCCAGGCCCCCCTTTGTGGAAACTACCTGGTTTCCAGGCCCTGTTCCACCCAGTTTTGCCACTGAGCTCTCCAGCAGCCTCACAGTCTTTTTTTTTTTTTAAAGAGACTAGGTCTTGCTATGTTGCCTGGGGTAGTCTTGAACCCACGGACTCATGCGATTCCTAGCCTCAGCCTTCTGAGGCCAGGATTAAAGGTGTGCACCACTGTGCCTAGCTACACAACCTACCTTTCTGATGTGTTTGTCCTATTAGTTGGGAAAGAGAGAGCCACACCTATCACCTAGAGAGGAAAGTTCACCTGCCAGGCCCCAAGTTCCTCAGGCTGCCACCTCCCCCACAGGGAATCTGGGATGGGCCATTGGTGAGCCCTGGATAGCAGGGGTTGCAGTGACAGCAATGATGACAGGCAGCATTGTTAGCTGAGCACTGTCTTGGATTTACTGCTTTTTCTCCTTGCAATATCCTGGGTACCTGTGGTGCACAGGAGGAAACTGAGGCATAGAATGGTGAAGTAACTTGCCCCAGGTCACACTAAGTCAAGGTGTTGCCCCATGAATGTTGAACTCTACAACCTTGCTTTTCCTCACTGAGCTGACTGGACTTGGGAGAAAGGAAACTGGACCACAGGGGGATTCTGATCAGCAGCCATATCTGCATCCCAGCATTGAACACCACAACCCTTGGTCTGAGGCTGCTGTTATTTGGTATCTTAGAGAAGGGGAAACGGGCACAGAGAGGCATGGCAACCCACACAGCTGATAAGTGCAGCGTCAAGAGTCCATACTGTTGGATCCAAAGAGTCCTGGATCTGAGTATGCCTGGATCTGACTGGCCCAAAGTCTGGACCCGTCACTGCTGCCCACTGAGTACAGGCCATTACCAGTCCTCTGTGCATCATGTGCCATCCTTCAGTCTCTAGTCTCCAAGCAAGGGGAGTCTTAGAGACCCTTTATTTATATCACTATATATATATCACCTTTATAATAGTGATAGCACGACTATCACCCCCCCCAATGAAGAGAGCAGTTACTACTTGCTGAGAGCTATGCCCACCCATCTCACCTCATTTAGTCCTGGGGCAGGAGCTGTTACTCCTTTCAGGGAGAAAAAGGAGGCACAGAGAGGTGAAGGGTTCATCTCCCTAGCTGGCAAGGGGAGCCAGCATGGGTAGGAATTGGGTCTTGCTCCCTTGGCCTCAAGTTCACATCTTTTGGGGAAACAGAGGCCCCAGAGTTCATCTAGGGCTCCCAGCACTTGCACAGAAGAAACAGGACCTAAAATGCCAGGTGCCAACATTGATAGAAGGATGATGATGAGCCCCACATCTTGAGCAACCTTCTTTGCCTTCTTGGGCCTCAGTTTCCTGTCTCTAAGATGGGAAGGAACATGGCCTGTCTCAGAAGAGCAGTTTGAGGACTGAGTTAGTGCATGCGAAGCATTTAGAACAGTCCCCCCCGCCCCCCAGGGCAAGACTCAGTCATGTCTGCTGTCATGACTACTAACGGTCACCAGGAGTGTGGTGCCTGGCAGGTCTGTTCTCACTGTGACCGGATAAGCTGGCTGGTGTGCTCTTTTTGGCTCATAGACAGCACACTGACACTTGGGGGTAAGATGACCTGAGGCCCCTGGAACATGGGTAGTGGGTGCAGGTGATAATACCCTGCATAACCCCATGTGGATAGGTCACTCCCAAAGTCCAGCCCAAGGGGAAAGACTAGTCAGTGTCTAAGCTCCCCTCACTGCACTCCCTGATCTCAGGCAGGGTCAGTTCGTAACATGGGGATGCTCCCTTGTTAGCATGTGGGGGCAGTAGCAGTGACTTTCTCTGTTTATGGCTAAGGGCACCCTTCCTGTTTCAATAGCTAAAAATTAGCAGCATGGTGATTGACGGCCGCACAGCACTTACGTCGTGGCAAGTTCTTTCTGCAGGCTGCGCACGCTCACCTTTTCCTCTCAAACCACACGCGGCAGCATCCGTCCACTTTGCATATGGGAAAGTTCAGCTGGGAGACAAGTTCCACTGCTGCTGGGCGGTGGGGGCACTTTCCCATTCTGTAGGGTGGCTGCTTTATTTTGTTATACGTTGGCGACCAGGGAAACTGAGTCATGGGGTAGTTATGTGTCTTTCCCAGGCAGGAGGAGGTGGATTTGGGATCTGAACCTAGTCTCTCCAGGGTTAGAGGTTATGGAAGTTATTATTTCACCATCAGCCATACTACGGTCTCCTAGGCCCCTGCCTGTACTCTGATGGACCCCACTCCCTGGGGCCTGGTTAGGCCCTCCAGTTGGTTCTACTAGTTCTTCTAACCACCTCACCACATTTACCTTTGGTGGAGGGTAAGTTTCCTGGGCCTCAGTATATCTGCCTGAGAAATGGCCTTACTGCCCCTCCCAGCGTCACAGGTTTGCAGGTGAGGGATCTCCAGGTGGGGTTCTGGAACTGCTAATGGCCCCATAATGCATCCTCCTGTCCCATCTTGGAAGCCTTCATAGGCCTTTCAGGGCTCCCTGGGGACCCTGGTGCTGCTATCTCATTTGCTCAATTTAGACATACACGTGGACCCTTTGGGACATGGGTGGGAACCCCTCCCCATTCTCCCCTATCCTTGCGGGTCCCCAGCCCTATCCTCCCTCAGCCATGAGTCCAGAACCCCAGTTAGGGATTTGAGGTGCATCCTGTCCCTCCCCCACCCTGCCTCAGGCCCTTCTCTTCCCTTTGAACTGTCTGTCTTGCTGCGGAGGAAGCTATTCATAGCTAAGATGATGCAAAATTTATAAAGTGTGGCTGGGTAGGGCTGAATCCGCCCCAGCACAGGCCATACTACCCCCCTACTCCCCAGTCCCCACACTGGAGTCTCATCCTGTATGTGTGCTCTCATGTGTGGTAGCCTGCTCCCTCTCCTGCCCTCCCCTAGTCCCCTTTCTTCCTGGCTCCCCTCACTCCCCCACCCCCCAGCCTGAGTGTGCACTCTGGGAGGTGGGGCAGAACCCAGGTTAGACACAGTCTGCCTATTCAGGATGGAGGAGGCCAAGGCCTGGCCTATGACAGTGACCCCACCCCTTCCTACATGGCCATCAGCTCCATGCATAGTTCTTGTTTCTCCACCTGAAAGGTGGTTGCGGTGAAAATGAGATACCATCACAGTCAGCACCTGTAGAGCTTACTGCTCAGCAGGCACAGCTCTGAGGGGCCCTGCAAGCTCACAACACCTATGAGGGGGGTGGCCATGATGACCTGCATTTCACAGGTGGGGAGACTGAGGCAGAGAGAGCTTTGGAGGTGACTGGCTGGAGATGGGGGCTGGGCAGTGCTGGTGCTGGGAGGAGTGCCCAGAAAGGAGATGGGAGCTGACCTTGGACATGGAGAACTGGCAGCGCTGACTCAGCGCTCGGCCAGGGGCGCATCTCTGACCCCACACCTGGGGATGGGCAGCCTGGGAGCCTCATCCACCCACACCAGACACTGTTATTGTAATTTTTTAAGTAAAAGAAAAAGTTTTAAACTACAGTGACACTGAACAGACACTATTTTCACCCTTACCCCACACATGCAAAAAGGGGAGTTTTGTGAGGTGAAGGGACACACCCAAGGTCACACAGGTGGCCACTGGCAAGGGAGGGACTTAACAGAGGAGGTCTGGCTCCCTGAGTCAGCTGCCTCTCTGCTGCAGCTCTGCTGTATCCCTGGAGGCTCCCCCCACCCCCCCTTTTTATTGAGCAAAATTCACATAAAATTACCCATTTAAAAGCATACAGTTCAATGGCATTGAGCATATTCATAGTACTGTGCAAATATCTGGAATCTTTAGTTCTAGAACATGTTATTGCCCCTTACAGTGGCCCTCCCTCTCCCCTCCCCTCCCCTCCCCTTCCCCTCCCCTCTCCCTTCCCCCTTCTCCCTCCCCCGTGGCAACCTCCAGTCTCTTCAGTCTCTAGTCTGTTCTGGACATTCAATATAAGTGGCATCACAGTATTCGGCCCTTTGTGACTGATTTACTTCACTTGATATAAAGTCCTCAGGTTCATTCATGCCATGGATATATCAGGACTTCCTTTTTCTGACTGAATGATATTCCCAGGCGTGGTAACGCCGCGTGTGTGAATGACCCTTGGGTTGCTGCCACCTTTTGGCCAGTGTGAGTGGTGCACAGCATTCCGGAGTTTTTGAACACCTGTTTTAATTCTTTAGGTTAGAACCATAGGTGTGGAGTTATTGGCTTATAGTCCCTGGTGTTTTAAGAATTAGTTTTCTTGCTGGTTGAGGCCCTGACAATACTCCTCATGGCAAACACCATTACTCCACTAGTCTGGAAGTCATTTGCACCCCTCTGCTCCCCTTGAAACCCCTTGCTGATCTGATCCTGTGTGTATGCTCCTTCATTCCAGGCTTCTCCTTGCTCCCTCCCTCTCAGGCACCCAGCGCCCCGAGGGACAGGTCACAGACAGGAAATCAAGATCCATGGGGAAAGGGGACCAAGCTGAGGATTGACCTCAGACCTGTGGGGCCACGAGGACCTGGTTCTGGTGCTTTGCACTACAGCCACACACTACAGCTTGTCCTAAGGACAAGCACCCCCAGAGAACACTAACACGGGTGTACATATCCCATTTTCTTGGAGTATCTGTTTTCCTTAAAGATCTGGGAGCACAAATGAAAGGTGAATTTACAGCAGAATGCCAGCCTCACATGAATTTTTCATCCTCAGTCGGAGGTAACCAAGAAATGTCATGGTCTGGAAGGGACACACCTCCTGCCACCCTCAACTGCTCAGTGTTTTGGATGTGATGGAAACTCCCAGATAAACTCTCAAAGTGTGCCTTTGGGAAGGGTCTTGCCATCCCTTCCTTGGCCAAAGAAAGGTGGCATTTCCTAGCTTCACTAAAGGTCCCACGTGACAGGGAAAGAGACCCATAAGTCTGTGAACACAGCCCTACCAGTCACTGCTCTATCATTGATGGGATGTGGTGTTAACACTCATCCTTCAGAGACCTGGACCCACTAAGTTTGCAGCCCTTCCCCCTGTCTACCTTTGAGCAACTATGGATGCACGATGAATAACAAGTGGCTCTTCCCTGCCTCCCCTCCCCCCACCCCAGCCTGGCCAAGGGAGCTGACAACGGTGGCCATTTAGGGAGGCTCAGGATGCCTTAGGGCTAGTGGTATTTACCACCCTCTCACTATATATGTGGGTAAACTGTGGGAGTGGGGGTAGGTGAGAACCAGTTCATCTGACTCCTGCCCCAGACATAAGTCAGCCTCTAGTCCTGGGTTCTGGCTATGAGCACCAGCCCTCAAGACAGTTCTCAGTGAGCACCTCAGGATTCTGGGTTGAGAAGAACCACTCAGTCAACATATGACTTGGTTCTCATGTGTTCAAGAATGCCTGAGGTAGGGACCCTAACCCCCTGGCAGCTACACTCTTTGAGGAGACAGAGGTACTAATGCTAGGAGGAGGCACATGTTGGAAGAAAAAAAATCATTCAAGGAAATGAGAAGGAATGGGCTAGAGAAGGCCTCTTGGAGGAGAACATATTTGAGCAGACACCTAAATAAAGTGAGGGAGTGTGCCAATATGTATCTGGAGAAAAGTCTTTCTGGCAGGGTGGTAGCAAGTGCAAAGACCCTGAGGTGTGCTTATATCTGGCATGTTTGAAGAAGTTGCTGAGACTTGTCAGGGACCACATACCTGGTCCAATCTACAGACATGTGGAGTTCGGTCTTCAGAGCATTTACTTCCGTGATTGTCTTAAATTTTTGAATACATGGCTAACGTTTAAAAATCTGAAATATTTTTCCCATAAAAGAACCAAATTTCCATACTCTCTTAAGAAACTCAAGCTTTGATAACATTGCTCTTGTTCTGGAAAATCTGGAGTCAAACAGCATCCTCGCTTTGACCTTGACTTCCACTTGCTTCCTCCACTCTCGGGCACTCTCTTTCCTGAGTCTTGTAGGTTTTATGACCCCTGGTAGGTTCACTCTTTGTGCAGGGGGTGTGGCACGGATGACTTCCTCTAATTCCATCTGGAGGAAGAACTAGCAATGATAGCACTGAGCCCTGTTCTACCCAATGTAAGGCAGTTACATAGCATAGATTTCATGGCTCTGTCCAGTCCCTGGCTGGAAGTTCACAGAGAGCTTTCCAATCCTGGCAAGTCAGGGGGTCTGCTCACTGTCTCATACCAACCATAAAATCTTGGGCAGGTGTCCTCATCACTTGATGAAGTTACTACTCATCTCTGAGCCTTTGTGTCCTTGACTGGAAATGAATACTGTAGCTCAGGACAAAAAAGGAATAGTTAGAGGCCTTGGTTCTTTTTGGCTAATTTTTTTTACTTATTTTTGATTTAGGAGCAAAGAGGAAAATTTAGGGACACCTAGCTTTTAGGTTTAAGCCAAATTCCACCTGTGGTCCAGGGCTGAGATCTGGCCCATGTCTGCTCCCCACGCTCCTTCCTTCCTTGATGGCCCTTGGCTTTGCCATGCCTCACCTGGGTCTGTGAGCTCTTGCTGCGGGTTGGAAGTCATGCTCACCCTCTGGCTCTGAAGTCTGGAAGGTGCCTGGGACAGTTTCTACCTGGGATAGGATCTCCAGCAGTAGTAGCAGCAGCTCCTGCCAGACCAGTCTCAAATATTCTAGTTTCCTCCCCAGGAACTGGCCCTGGGATCTGATCACAGTCCCTCTCTCTGGGCATCCACCCTGTGAAGGGGCAACTTCTTGCTGATGCTGATACTACTGTTCACCCTATGCCCCGTGGGGCTTCTCACAGCCTCCAGCACCCACGAGCCAGTACCCTGGATGCAAGTCTCTATGTCTGAAGGAGCTGGAGGGCTTCTGTCCCCTGCCTGACTCCTATCTGATCCACCTGCCCATGCCCTGGTGGCACAGGGTGGCACAGCTCTGTCCTGAGTTGCTTTCCTGACTCAGAAGTGAGCATCCTAAGGGCGAAGTCCGTCTGCTTCCTTCCCGGCCAGGGCCCAGGGATGACATCAATAGTTTATTAGTCACTTCCATCCCACAGTTTCCCCCAGAGTTGGGCACTCATTAACCCTCATTGCACTTTAGCAATAGGTAAACCGAGGCATAGTGAGGATGAATCATTTGCTGGTATGTGGAGGCAGTGGGGGTTGGCAAGCAACCCAAGGACATCAGGAAGAATCAGTCCCCTCCCCAGTCCTGTGTGTTTGGTCCTGCCTGGGCTAACTCCCCTGAAGGCCCCTCAGTGTGTCCAGGAAACCTACAGGCCAGGGATCCCTATTACATGGTCCCAGCAGACACTCCCTTGGGGCCCAGTCTAGGACTCATGCATGTGCTTCATTCAGCAGCAGCAGGCTGAGCCCTCCAGTTTGTGGCAAACAGCCCTGGCCTGGCCTCCAGGGTCACCTCAACCTTTTTTCCTGTTCTCTTGGGAGCAGAGGTGAAGAATCTGGGCCCCAGATCTAGATTCCTATCATTATTATTCTCACTAACTGAAAACCCTTATATCACTCAGGCCTGACTAACGCCCTCACATCAGCCTGCTCTTAGGGACAGGTTTCTGGGGAGAGAGAGAATTTAGAAGGTCTGTTTTATGGCCTCAACTCTGCATCCCAGGGTCTGTGGTCCTGCCAGCCTTCCCCAGCAGGGCCTTCTTATACCAGCAGCTCCAGGAATCTTGAAATATTTTAATCAGTGAGGCCATGGTGTCCCCTGCCCATTGTATACCTTGGGATGGTGGCTCAGAGAGGCTAGGGTACTTGTCTGTAGTCAATAGCACCTGCCTGTCTTCTACCTCTAGGTACTCTTAGGGTTTATCCTTCCCTTTCTTCTTTTCCCAGAAGTTCTGAACTTGGGAGTCACATGGGCCCTAAGGTTCAAGTCAAATGTGTCCATTCTGCCTGTGGTCCCATGAGACCTTGATCCGGGCCACATGGTAAGAGGCAGCTGGGACTCCAAGCTGATAGGAGGCTACTACCTCTTGGGTGCCAAGTCCTCAGAGGATACTGCGCAGGCCCCCATCAGTGGGAGGGAGGGGTGCAGATCAGACAGCCTCTGGCCTGTCCCTCACTGACTTCTGGTGGAATGGGAGGAATGAGGGCATGTGGGTCAGGGCATCAGTGCAGTTGTGTCAGGCATGGTCTCTTGTATCTGAGTTCAGAAAGGGGACAGATCAAGTGAGATGGCATGAGAACAGCCTGGGGGGTGCGGGTAAGGGCCCCTTTCCTAGTGCCTAGGCCTGTGGTGACCTTGTCCTCAGGAGCCAACAGGGTGGATATGCACATGGGGTGCACAGAGGACAGCACATGTGTGGACACGCCTACTGCTGACCATACTCTCCATAGCTTGGGCAGTGTTGGGAAAAACTCAGGTGTGTGATGGGGTCTACAGCCCAGCCTGGAAGGGGTGGGAGTCTAGGGAAGATTCCTTTATTCCACAGGTAGCACATTCTCAAAACAAAGTGAAAACAAAAGACCAAAAACCTGGGCCCAAGGAGAAGCTTTCTTAACATGTGGGATGTTTCCCTTTAGACATTTCTCTGAGTTGAAACACAATACCCGCTGTCAGCTTTCCTGCCACAGGCTGTGAGGGGCCACTAGGTTTTCTGTGAGGATGCTGTCAGAGCTGCCACAAGCTCCGCCTGAATGTCTGGTCCTCCCCATGCTCAGTGGAGAAAACAAGGGCTACAGTATCTGTGGTACTTCCACTTAGCCTGATTATGCCCAGGGTGTTGGGGGAGGGGCTTGGTCTCTTTCTGAGTTCCTGGGGCAATGGGTCAGAGGTTTCATTTGATATTGTATTTCTTATGGTTTGTGTGTCCTTCCAGAGACTTCCACATAAACACAGCATTAATCTAAAATCATTTTTAACGTTTATTTTGAACAGAAAAGCAGGTATGTGGGAGTGCTGTTCTGCACCTTGCTTTTGTAGAGGAGGCTGTGTCTGGCATGACAGGCGTGCTTCTTTGTGGCTCTGTAATAGTCTGCAGATGGTGTCATGGTACATGCTGCATCTGGGCCCAGGTGGGCATCTGGATGGGTGGGTTCTTTTGCTCTTACCACAGATGCAGAAAGTACCTGTCCTCGTGTGTCATCTCACATGTGTGAGAGCACATCCTTGAACTGCCTTTAAGGGATCCTGTAGTACAGCTCTTCATGGCAATCTTACAAATGCCCCTCACGTGGGATGGATGAATGTCTCTTCCCAGTGTCTGACTTTGACTACCTAATGGTGGAGATGGCACCTCCATGTAGACTGAATCGGGTTTGTGTTTTTTAGAGTCTTTCAGAGTGGGAGACAGGGAGGGAGGGACCCCAGCCAGGCAGTGAGCAGTGGGGCAGGGCCACACCCACCACAATCAGGGCGCTAAGCCCCCACATGTACCAGGCACATGTCCTGAAGGGCAGGCGGAGTTCCCTGGAAGGTTTAGTTCAGCGAACCCTTGAGACAGGTGAAGACTCTTCAGGTGAGGAGGTCTGGAAGAGCATTCCTGGCAGAGGCGGGGAGGCGTGGAGGTCAGGTGGGTTCAGAGAGCAGAGAGGGCTGTCTTGTTGGGAGAGGACAGGGAGAGCCCATCACTTTGAATTTCAATTTGTTCTCTGGGCACTAGGGAGCCAAGTCAAAGAGGAAGGGAGGACCCAGGGAAGAGGCAAGTCGGGGTGACACGAACAAGCAAGGCCTGCCTCCCCCTTAGCAAATATTGAGCCCAGAATGGAGCGGAGGCCGATGTTTTATTCATGGCCGGCACAGGGTCATCAATTACCAGCTCCTGCCACCCAACCCAGCACCGCCTCCATCATCCTGCCATTCCAGGCTATTTTGGGCTTGGACTTGGCCTCACCTCCCCTGTCACCCACACTCCTCTTTCTGCCTGGGGTGGGGGATCCTCATTCTGGCTCAGGGCGATAGTTCCAAAAGCTATAGATCCATTTCTGCTGGGCATCTGGGTAAACTGAGGTTTAGAGGGGTGTAGAGGTGTGATCAGGGTCCTACTGCTAAGGGGAAGCAGGGCTTTCTTTTCCCCCAGTGCCGCTTCCGAGGCAAGCTGATTGTTTCATGTGATGCAAGGGCAGAGTCCCACTGCTGCTTGGTGACAGTCTCCGATCAAACAATGAGCTGAGACATGGTCTTGATTTAGCTGGTTCCTTTCTACTCTTGTGCCTACCAAGTTACACCTGGGAAACAGGCTTCCTGGGTCCCACCAGGGCCCCAATCCAGTTCTGTGTCCTCATTCCCTCTATCAACACCCTGATGTTCTTCTGTGTCAGCCTCATGCTGTCCACGGGGCTGTGGAGGGGGCAGCTCTGCATCCTATGGGGCCTGGATACATCCCACTTCATCTCTCTCTGCTCCTCACCATCTGTGCAGCCTGGACTCCCACAGGGAGGGGCAAGCAACCCCGAAATTACAGAACCGCAGGGATCCTGCATGCCTTCCCTCGAGAACCAACTAGAAGTCCCAGACTCACAGAGGGAAATCCAGAGGTCACACAACATGGCAATGACAGAGGGTGAGGGCGAAGGGAAGGACATGTACTATGTAATATTACTTGGTACCCATGGTACTTGGACTTCAAGACCTGCTATATTTTGGTTCAGACTCATGATAGTTCAGGAGGTCTTTTTGATGGTCCTGAGACCCCCCCAGAGTAGTGACCACCTTCTAGGGCTTCTTTCCCAAGGTCAGGGTGTCCTGGTACCCCAAGCCTGAAGCAGAAGGGAAGCCAGAAGAAGCAACAAGATGAATGCAGTACTGCTGTGCCAAGTGTCCCTGCCTTTGCAGGGAGATGAAATGGACAGGCAGGTGGTAGGAGCTTGGGGACCTGGCAGTGTCACTAGGACTCAAAGACATTCCAAAGCAGGGTCTCCCAGGCTCCTGAGGTATTGGGGCACTTATTACACATGAGGTGTGGGTCCATTACATCCTTGTATCTTTGAGGTGAGACCAGAAGTTTCCATAGGCAACTGTGGGGGTCCCATGAGAGTCTCTCTCCCCCTGTGCTTGGTCTCATTGAGACACCAGCAATTTCTGAGGTGCCTCATTGGTTCAGGAGGCCAGCACAGTGAGGGCAGAATGGATGAGAGGAGGTAAGGCTGCCAAAGGGCTGAGGTTGGGATCATGAGGGTACTGTTGTGAAACTCCCCACTTAAACACTAGCTCCTGTGTGAGCCCGGGCAGAGCCAGACTCCAGCAAGGTCCATCCCACACTGGCCCAATACTGGTGGCTTGGGCCAAGGTCTGGGGTAAGCCTTTCACAGGCCACACCTGTGCCTGTTCCCGAAGATGCTTCCTTTGTGTGAGTAGTATGGAGCTCCCTGCCAGGTTCCATGGGGCCGCACGGGTAACTGGTGGGGCTACCATTTTGAGAAACTGTCTCCTCAGATGTCTACTTTAATGAGAATCTTGACTTTCAGGTCACCAAATGGCATATAGGTCCAGTCAAGGTTTGAGCCTTTCTTTGGAGGTGTCACACAGTCCAAGAGTATATGCTGAAGTTTTGCTGCACAAGAGTCTTCAGCAGTACATGCCTGGCCTTTCCACTGAGTTGGAGGAGAGCCTTTTAGAGGCATCTTTTCTAATAGACAGACATCCAGGTCGCAGAGAATTGCTTAAGCTTTCCATTTTCCTATAAAGATTACTCAACCAGAACATGGTTGTTTTTGATAGAAGCCACTGGACATTTACAGTGTGGAAATGTATCTCCTTGAATCAGCTGTGGATCTAAAGAAGCAGGAGCTAGTTGCATGAAATTGTCAAAGGGTAAAGGTTTGTATGTTCCAGAGGGGTGGAGCTGAGATTTAGAAGGGCCAAGGGTGCTTTTGATCAAGGTATTTGGAAGTTTTCTACCTATTTGACCAACTGAGTTTTCATAATGCTATTGGTGAGTTTTATGAAACCAGAAGATTGAGTGTGAGGAACACAATGAAAATGCTGCAAAACAGGCCAAATGGCACAAATTTGTCAGAGCTCCTGACCAGTAAAATAGGCTCCTTGTTTGTTTTGAAGTTCAAGAGAAATTCCTCAGGCAGGAATACTTTTTCCCAAAAGAACTTTGGCCACAGAAGAGCCAGTAAGTAGCCTGTTTACAAAGAAAAAGCCTTAGGCCAGTGAGAAAACATACTGACCACAATGTGAATACACTTGTACCCATGCTATGGGTAACTGTAGGAAACCAATGACCAGGTCCTGAATGCCCACTAGGTGATTTAAAATATCCAAGAGCAACACAAACAGGCATTTGGGACTTGTATTTGGACGGATGGGAGAATGTAAGTACTTTTTGTAACCTTATTAGTATTTTCCCTCTAACACTGATCCACGAATGCTGTCATCTTATTAGTGGACTAACGCTTAATGCATGTGCAGTGGTGGGGAGTGGAAATTTTAGAGACTCTGGTAGGACTGGGTTGCTTTTTTGACACTTTCTCCTTTTGTCATAGATACAACTGTTGACTTCCTGATCTTATTTTTCCTTTCCTGGGACAAATTGTTGGAATCCTCTAACCAGTTCTTCTAAATTATTTTCTGGACCAGGGTGGAGGTTTGACTGTTAATGGTCCTTTAGGAGCAGCATTGCTCATGCAAATATCAGCAAGATGATTTTTTTTTTAGCTTCCAGAGAGTCTATTTTAGAATATTCTGGAATCTTAATATCAGCTAAGGCAGCAGATAAAAGTATGGTATTCAAATATTGCTGAACATAGGGGCCATTTTTAATTTTGTCTCCACCAGAAGTAAGGAAGACAAATGACTTATTCAACATTCCAAATCATGTGCTGCTCTGAAAATATATGTCCTGGCAGCATAAACCTTTGTAGTTTTGTCTGTGATCAGGCTATAGGCCTGCATAAGCATGAAAAATTTGCCTTGCTGGGTTGCAGTAGTCAAAGGCAAAGGTGTTGCTTCTATTGCTTCAAAAGGGTGTTGATACTTATCCAGCATAATATTTACCACTCTCTTCTTTCAAGTATGAGCCATCAGTGAACTGTGAGAAGTCTCCTCACTCAAAGGGATTTCTTGTGGATCATTACAAGGGTCAGGAGGTGATCTGTCAGTGACAGGCCATCATGAGGAACTTCATGGGTAATGGTGGGGACAAGGGTAGTAGAGTTTAAGGTTATAGTGTGAAAGACTTCTATGCAGAGCCCTTAGCAGAAGAATTTCCTCAGGGGCCTTAACCTGAAGGGCGGTGGGGCAATGACTTCTCAGCAGAGTGCACCCTCATGCCACAATCATTGTTGATTATAATATCCTCTGGGTCTATGGTTCTGGTGTTTTGGGTGGTACCCCAAGAACATCCCTTTCCCTTCCATATATAAAAAGAAGGGAATCTAATCACTGGGATATTCAAGGACAGTTCATTAAACTCTCCTTCAAGGCCTTATCTCCTTATCTTGTTATTCCTATTGAATCTCTCAAGTTGTTTTTTAAACTAATAAATCGGAAGCTTTGTCAACACAATAGGAGAATTTGTCTATAAGGATAGTGTTAGTTGATCTAGTAGGGACAAATAGTCCGTGTCTCCAGCATCACCACTAGTATCCTCAGAGATGGCAAATGAAAGATGCTAAAGTTTCATTTAATTCACTAGGTTGACTATTTTGATTGTTACTGTCAACTTCTAGAATTATTTCTCCCTTGTTTGGAAAATAAGATCCCACTGTGATACTTTAATTAAAAAAAATATTTGTTTACTTTTTTTATCTTTTTTTTTTTAATGGTGGTAACATTGGTTTGTATGCATATGACTCAGAGGTACAGGATCACACCTCTTCAGATATATGTTACCACATCCACAGCCAAGACACCCATGGTTCTCCACCATTGTCCGTTGGGCCCTTCCCTACATCTGCTTTCCACCCTCCCCCTTGGGTAGCCTTAATTTTAGGCAGATTGCTAAGGTTTATATTTGGTTTAGTTTTGTCTGACCCTTTGCTTTGTTTCTCTATATTCCATAGAAGCAAACACATTTAGCATTTGTCTTTCTCTCCAGGTTTATTTCACTCAGCATAACCCCTTCCAGTTCCATCTATGCTATAAATGCAAGAGTTCATCTTTTTTTTTTTTTAATTATCGCTGTATCTTATTCCATTGTGTATACATACCTTGCCTGTTTTCTTCATCCACTCAGCTGCCCTTGGGCACTTATGTTGTTTCCATAAGTTGGCTATTGACAGCATGACATTCTTCTAAGAAATCTCAGCCCAATCAATGAATGCGGTGGAGGTACTAAGGAGGAAGGGAGGGGTGTCTGTCAAAGGTCCTAAGTACAAGAGAATAGATTCAGAGATAGGAACCTTTTGAGGTTGATTAGATCTCCCCTCTTTGACCTGTTGTATTACTCTGAAGCAGGGACTGTCTTATAACAGCAAGGATGAACACTGAAAATGCAACTCCAGTGTTAATAAGGATGGAGGAAGATTCATTCCTAACCTCAGCTCAGGGAGTTATCTCTCTGAGCTGATTAAGGAGGAGGACTGGGAAGGGCCCCGGAAGTTCCTGGAAGCCTGAGTATGTGCCTACTGCCAAGTGTCTGGAGGCAGAGGAGGGAGGAGGGGAAAGAGCATCATTGAAAGTCATTTTATCTTTCCTTAATTATTTGTTTGTCTCAATCAATTAAAATTTTTTACTTTGCAAAGAGGCAATTTTAGGCTTCTGATAATATGTGGAGGCCTCCAGATACCAATTGAAATAGATTTTCCATTCAGTTTTAATAATTTCAATGCCGTAGCTGTCCAATTCAGTTTTAAGAAAAGTAAGTTTGGGGAATTCAAAGCTTCTCTGTCATGGTCACTGGTGCCCATTTGGTCCAATTAGGTAAATTTGCACACAAGAAAGCACCACAGATCTGATTTATTAATCTGAAAGGGGCTCCTGAGGAGAAATAGCCTTAAATATTAGATAATTGGGACCCCACTTTATTATTGGAGTCAGCAGCTCCTGAACAGCCAGTTCCTTTTAAGACAACCTCTGTCTCCAGCAGTAAATAGGTCCCCACAGCAGCAAAGACATCCAATGAGGAGTGTGTGTTTGAATAGGCTCCATGCTAATCCGAGTGCTCAGACAGGGCACCCTTTGGGGTAGGAGCTCAGTTCCCACAGGAGGGAGCCGAGTAGAATGACCGCCAAGGATCCAGCAAAGACTGACATCATTCCAATTAGGGGTGGCCTGATTTCCAGAGTGGAACAGGCTGAAGTGCCATGGGTACCCCCCAGAGAAGAAGGTTGTAACCAGAAAAAGGAAAGTTCCTGAACAAGTCTCTGGAGAGCTCAGTGCCCAGTGGGAAGCTTAGATCCTGGAGACTCACCCTCCAGACTCCAGGGTTTGTGAGGAAGCAGCAAACTTAAAGGACTTGGTGGGTGCCGATGCTTGTTTTCCACCAGCCCTGGGGGTGTCGGACCTCTTTCTCTGGATTACATGGCCAGCGACCAAAATGCTCACCTCACACAAAAAGAAATCAGATTTTTCACTAGCAAAATGGACTTCTTCAGAAACAGCAACAGAAAAGCAATTTGGAAAGTGGTGAGACACATGTTCACACCCAGAGCCCCTTATAGGTCATAAGCCCCCATGTTTAGAATATCACCTCCAAGATGACAAGCATGTTACCTGACTTCCTTACTCCCTGATGCCCAGGGCAGTGCCTGACACACTGCAGGAGGTCAGTAACCGTGCTGAAGCTACCTGGGAGACTGAGACTAGGGATCACTTGAGTCCACAGTTTCAAGATTACTCCAGGCAACATAGTGAGACCTAATCTGTAAATAAATAAGTAAATAAATAAAATTCAACAAATGAATTTGATGAATGAGTGGTTGTCAGTTCTCAGCTTATTGGTTTTTTGGCTTCTAAATCCATTATCTGCCAATCTTCCCTAATTTATGACACTGAGTGACTACTATATGCCAGACTCTGTGCATAAATCACTGGTGACAGAACAATGTGTCACTGGTGACGGAACAATGTGCTCATGGGGTGGACATTCAAGTTGAGGGACTGCGAGGTGCCTTGGAGAAATAAGGCAGGGAAGAGGAGCCCGTCGGCTGGTGTGTGAGGGGCTCCGATTTGACATCAAGTGGTTTGGGAAGGCCTTCTGAGAGGGTGAGAGCTGAGCAAAGACTTGAAGCAGATGGAGGGTTAAAGGAGGCTCCACATAGGGAAAAGCATTCCTGGAAGAGGAACACAAGATTGAAGACAAATGCCTGCATATGCCTCTTGGAAGTTGCAATTCTTGACTTTCTCTTACCTCCACCTGCCAGTAAATCCTGTAGTTCTACCCACTGGACTGTAAATCCATCCACTAACCCCACCTCCATTGCTTCCATGTCACATGACTGTGCCTGTACCGTACTTGTCTCAGTTTCCTACCTGTGTTGAAAGGATGGCGGGCCATGTCCTCCTGCCACAGTTAAAGCCTGTTTTCCAAGCTCCTTCATTTGCTTGAGTGCCAGGGTGGAGGAGGGGGCATTCCATTCTCCCTTCCCTTCCTCCCTCCCTGCTACTTATCTGCTTAACAGCCCTGATGACCTTGGGCCAGGAGGGAAGGGCCTGCTGTGAGGGGGCATCTCAGCTCCCATTAGCACTGTTAACAGCCCCTGGGGAGCCAGAGGTCACCAGGTCCCAGTTTTGAGGCCATCAGCAGTCCATTAGGCCCATCCCTCCTCCCTCTCAACCCCCACTGCTGCCTTAGGACCTGCCCTGTACTTCCTGGCAGGGCTCATGTACCTTCACACCAGTCCCCGAAGGCCTCAGAAGGCCCAGCTAGGGTTAAGGCCCTGTCAGCCCAGGCAGGGTAACCAGAGGGCAAAGGCAAGGAGAACCTGGCAGGTGTGAACACCTCTCTGGCTGAATCCACTGGGTGGGTGGTGAATAGAAGAGAGATCTGGGCCTCCAGGCTAGCTACTCAGCATGAAGTCAACTGTATGTGTGTGTGTGTGTGTGTGTGTGTGTGTGTGCACGCGCGTCCCTTTGCCAAATTGGAGCTGAATGCTGTTCTCTGTTTTCTCCCCTCTAGTGTGTGTGAAGTGCCTTTTACTCAGGAGGAGCTGTGTCAGGTCAGTTAGCCAATCAATAAATGTCCATTGAGCTATCAAAGCATCAGACCTTGGACAAGAGGTCAAAGACTTAGAATCTCCTATTATAGGATTCCTTCACTCACTAATGACTATTTATTGAGCACCCACTGTATGCCAGGTCATGAGACAAAGCACAAAAACAAATAATCCAGCTAGAGAGATGGGGAATAAACACATGAAGAAACAAATGGGACAATTTCCAAAAGGAAAGGGCCATCCTGGAGATAAAATATGGTATCTTGTGAGATAAGGATGGGATGGCCACTGTCATCTGAGTGATTGGGGGGGCATCTCTGTGAACCTGGTTAGTGAGTGGAGAGCAAGGAGAAGAATGTGACAGACATTGGGGACAGTAAGTGCAAAGGTTCTGAGGTAGGGAAGGAAGCAAGGAAGCCAGAGAGACTGGGGAGAGAGAGAGAGAAGGAGATGACCCAGGAAAGAGAGTTGGATAAGGTAGCCCTGGGGGCTTGGATTCTTATTATGCAAAGGGGGAACTGTCCAGGGTAAGGGGACATGATCTGGCTCAAATGTCACAGGATCCCTCTGGTTGTGCACAAGGTGCAAAAAGGGTGGTGGATAGAGAGGTCCATGGAATGGCTCACTGTGTCCTGGTGAGCCATGCGGGGCTCTCACTAGGCAGGGAGAGTGGAGAGGAGGGCTGGACTAGGATCTGCTTGGAGTCTGAGTCACCAGGAATTAGAATCCTCATGAATCTTAGAATTACACTCTCCTAATTAGAACTAGAATTAGAAGCCTCAAAGAATCTTGGTATCAGAAACAGGCCAGCAGCTCAGGGGCCCTGCTCCTTTTCTGTGACCTCAACCTCTGGATCCCATCCCAGTCTCTGATGAAATAAGCCCCCCCCCCACCATATTCTAAATTTAGGTGCTCCTTAAACTATCTTACCCCCCATTTCCCCCCCCCCAAGTCCCAAATATATTGGGGGCAGCAAGCTACCAAAAGCTTGCTTCCCTCAGACTCGCACAAGCACCCATCCTAAGGCACCTTGCATTCTTATTCTATTTGCTCCTCATGTGACCCTGGCATTGTTCTCCCCATTTTGTAGATGAAGAAACTGAGGCTCAGCGAGGTGGAGTCCCTCTGTGAGGGACCAGACCTCAGGTGGACTGGCCGAGAGGGGAGGGGGAGGTGCGCTCAACTGGGTATTTTTAGCACTGCCCGCCCTGCCTGGGAGGGGAGGAGAATCAAAGCCGGTCTTCAAGGGAGGAAGAGCGTAAAGTGATGTCTTAATTGGGATCCTCGAGGAGAAAAACTGTTACAAGTGCTCAATTATTTTATAATGAGTCCGCCAGTGCAAGGAGAGAGCCACAAACATTTGCGAAGCTGAAGAGTGTGTGGTGCTACGCTGGGGGTGGGGAGGGATGGAGGTTCTTTCTCCCACTTGTGAGGAGGCTCCTGCCTGAGCCTCTGGCCCTACCATCACCTCCCTGTGAGGCTCTGGAGGGATTTCAGGCAGGTGGGGGCACTTGGGTGAGAATCCAGTGTCTGAGAGACCCTTCCTGTTGTTCCCCTGCTCAGTGGAAAGGGGGTGCAGAAGCCAGGAGATGGGCCATTGTGGGTAGAGAGGAGGGGCAGCCTGGGCAAGAGAGACATCCACATTTCTCTCTGTCTAGGTCTCTAACAACCCCACACTCTACCTTGACACCCCCCCCCCTTCCTGGTCCTCTCCTGTCACCACTCATTCTAAACCAGGTCTGGCAGCCTCCTGCCTCTGAACCTCTGCTCAGGCCAGTCCTGCTGCTTGGCCAACCGCCTTGGTTTTGTTCATATCTGAGAACTTTGTCATCTTTCAGGGGCTGATTCAACTGTTTTCCCCCTCAGGAAACCATGCCTGTCCCTCACCTGCTGGCAGGTTGCCCCCAGCATGAAACCGGCCCCACTGGGGACTCAGTTGGCACCATGGGGGTTGGACTGAGATTTCAGAATTCTGAAAAGCCTGAGCTGTGGGGACCAGTATCTCTGGGACTCAGAGAAGAGTCACAGCCTGGAAAAGCTTTCCACAGCTGTCAGTGAGAGATCAGACTCCCCAGGGGAGCCTGGCCCCTGGCAGGTGGTCAGGATGAGCGAGGCAAAGCTGAGCCTGATGGTTTCTATTAAAAAATTCAAATTTCAAACTAATTTTTAAAGCAGGATTTTGCTTTTCTGAGAGTGGAATGATGGCTGGGAAATAAGAGCTCAGTGGAGAGTCATTGTGGGGGAGCCTTCAGGGTCGGGCCCCCTGGGGCCTCTGTGTCCCCATGTATGGGGTTGCCAATAGTAAGTGGTTCTGGAGCCTATATGAGGCCTCTGGGGAGGGCTGAAGTCCCATTATAGAGGCTCAGTGACACAGAAAGTGGCTGTAAATGGCCAGGCGTGTGGTTTGGGGAGGGTGTGAACATCACAGCATCTTAGAGGCTTGGAGAGGTGGGGGCTTTATGGGGTCCTTCCCAACATCCCTCTCTGAATTAGGAGTCTGGATGCAGCTGCCAGAGCAGCAGGGATGGAGTAGGAGCAGGTGTCTGTGGGAGAAGGGGGGGGCTGTTCCCCGAGGCCCATGAAGCTGAGGGCCTCAGCTTGAGGCTGAGGGTTTTGTCCTGAAGTCCTGGGTGGGCATTGTCCCATTTCACAGGTGGACAGTGAGGGCCTCAGAGGTCTGGGAAGAGGGGAAGCAACAGAGACCCCAGTCTCTGCCATATTCTTTCATCCATTCTTTTGGTCTTTTGTTCATTTATTCTTTTGTTCACATCCCCATGTCTCCTCTCCCTCCCTTATTTGAAGATGGATTTCCCCAGTTCCTGTTGTGGTCCAGAATCCATTCCCAGTATTTCAGATAACAGCTCTGACTCTAGGTCCCTCCATTTGGGACTGGGAGAGGCAGGAACTTCTTCCAGGAACTGTGGTTGAGAATTCACAATTACAGCTGTCAGTTATACTGAAGGTCTGGGGAAGGGGCTGAGGGACTCCCTGGTTAGGCTCATGTATTTGCCCCCAGAGACCTTCCCTGCCTCCCTCTTGAAACATAAGCCAGTATAGGTTACCTCTTTACTTAAGACATTCCCTACTCTCTCAGAGACAAAGACAAATGTTCTCAAGGCCTCAACTCTCTCCCTCACTCTCTGGACCTGAGCCCCATCTCTGCTCAGTCAAAAGGGTTTCTTCCAAAACTCAAAAAACAAGTCCCAACCCAGGACCTTTGCACATGCTGTTCCCCCTGCTTGGACAGCTTTCTCCAGGCATCCTTATGTTTCCTCTTTCACCTTTAAGTCTTAGTAAAATCTGTGACCTAACCTAAAATTGCAAATGCCACCCCCCTTTATTTCTCTCAATAACACCTGATATTCTAATTCTTGACTCAGTTTGTTTATTTCCTTCCTCCTGCACTACACCTCAGGAACACAAGGCAGGGATTCTGTCTGTTTTGTTGACTGCTCTAGCCCCAGCAGCTGGCACAGTGGCACACAGTGGGTAACCAACAAATATGACTTAAATGGTTGATTGAACAAGGTTGGCTGTCTGCAGGATGCTCTGCTTGCTCTAGTCACTGGTTTGAGCTTGACTGGAGAGGAGAGTGAGGGGTTGAGGGTAGGTGACCATCATCCCACTTCCTCTGCTCTCTTTTTCTATGACATGAGACCTGAGGCCACCTGGGTCTAGACAAGTTTGAAGTTTGGGTCTGACTCTGTCAGCAGCGGAAGGTAAATATAAGGTTTGTATTGGGAAGATTGAGGTCAGATGTTAGAAACTTCAGTGGAAGGATGATGGATAGATGAATAGATGGATGGATGGACAGGTCGGTGGATGGATGGATGAAATAGTTATTGGATGGGTAGACAGATTGATGGATGGTTGAATGGATAGATGGATGGAAGAGTAGGTGATGGAAAGACAGATGAATAGGTAGATGGACAAATGGATTGATGGGTGGCTAGATAAATTGCAGATGAATGAGTATGGATGGATGGATCAACTGATGGTGTTTGGATGGATGGACAGATGATTAGCAGGCTGATAGTAATAATTAAAAACCCTTATTTATTTCCCTATACCTTGCCCACACTTTAGGTAATTAACCTCATCTAAATACATTACAGCCTCAAGAGGAAGGCATTTATGTTTCATTTTACAGATGGGAAAATTGAGTCTCTGAGGCGTGAAATGAAAGTATCACAGTTGAAGAAAGGTTGAAGGCATGTTTGCACCCTGGATAGCTTGGCCCTCATAACTGTCTTGAACTTCAGGATAGGGAGCCCATCATATGAGTTGGCACTCCTCGGGGCCAGGCAACCTGTGTAGGCATCTCCCAAACCTTCTCTGGGAGAGGCAGTCTTTTAGAAGATCTATTGACTTCAATCTGAGGTTTACAGCACATTCGGCACCAGAGAGGAAAGAGAGTAACTAGTGTTCCCCTACAATAACCTATACTACACAGGTACCCAAGCCTGACCTAGAAGGAAGGAAGCAACAGTGTGAGTCATAGTGCACAGAGGGACCCCACTACAGTGGCCCCGTAGAATCAGACCTCAATGAACCTCAAAGTCTAATGGATAAAATGCATATTCTATTCCCCAGCTCCCTCTCTGGAACAGATGGTGAGAGGATAAATGTAAAGTTCTTGGCGTATGGTAGATGTTCAACTTCTATTGATGATACCCTCAACCAGCTCTAGGGCATACTGAGGGGTACCCTGGGCAAGTCTCATCTTTATAAGCCTCACTTCACTTCTCTTTTAAAATTGATGCCTACTTTGTCACTTACTTAATAGAATAGAATATTCTATTATTTTTTAAAGTTGATTTCCCAGGTACCATCCTAGGTATTAGGTATAGCAATGGATGAAATATTTTTGCCTTTAGGAGAGACACTACATAACAAATAAGTAAACTATATATCACCTCACCTGAGGAGAGTGGTAAAAAGAAAAATAAAGCTGGGGAAGAGACTATGGAGTGGGGAGGGATACAATATTAAATAAGGATGCAAAAAGACCTATTTTTTAGTGGAGATGTTTGACGAGAACTGAGGTTGGTGAAGAATTGAGGTAGGCCTCTAGAGATCTTGGGAAGACCATTCTGGTAGAGGGCATCTGCAAAGGGCCTGGGTTGGGTAGGACCTGATGTGTTTGAAGAATAGGAAAGAAGTATGAGAAAAAGGGTGACAAGAAGCAAGATCTGAAAGGTAATGGGGACCCTGGAGCTCTCGCTACTCACGGAGTTCTGGCAGCCGAAGGCTTTTGTACCCAAGGCTGTGATGTGTGGGGAGGAGGCTGTTTCTTCCCAGTGGAGCAGTCTCCCTCCTGGGCCCTTCTAGGGTTCAGCCCTCACCCCACCTCTTATCCCACTCCTTGTTGCCAACGTGGGGACTGCAGGCAGCTGGTAGCTGTTTCTGACTGTTTGCAGGAAAGGGCTGACATTAGGAGTCCTGGAGTACATGGGGCCTAGGCTGGGAGACAGCTCTTCCTTTGGGATTTGAGATCCCAAACCTGGGTTCCTAGCTCCAAAGTGCAGGAAGCAGAATGTGGAGGGGCACAAAAGCTAGCATCGAGATCACTTTGTTGCCAATATCATCTTTAGAAATTTAATCTTTTCTATTGGAAAGTTTGTGCTTTAAATTTTTCCCCTGGTAGAAACCCCTAAGGATCTCCATGGCACAACTAGGAATAAACTGAAATTATTTCAAAAGCCAAGTGATAAAAATCCTCTCTTAACCTCCCATTCCCCTCCTGAGTGATGGTAAGAGTGGGGGGAGGAGGCCAGGCTGACAGCCTTCCCTCAGGCCCCTAGAGAGGGATCATGGCTGCCTTACCCAGTCTGAGATATGAGCTGATACAAAGCCCTGGATTCCCTATCTTGCTCCCCTCAGTGCACCCATTTTATGCCTAAACTCTGGTTCCACCAATGTTCTTGGAGGGATTTGGGACAAAGGTGTTCAGGTCTGGGTGCTGATCTGTGGCCATGCTTACATGCTCCTGACCTCTGCACTCCTCATCCTTCACACACACACACACACACACACACACACACACACACACACACACACACAGAGAGAGAGAGAGAGAGAGAGAGAGAGAGAGAGCGAGAGAGAGCGAGAGAGAGAGCAAACTGACTATTGCCCAGGGACATAGGGTTCTGGTCACTTGCATGTCTGATGTGAGGTGATGTTCTCTACCTCTCAGGGCAGCTGACTCTGATGCTGAGCCTTTTGGTCAGTGTCAAATGTTGTCCTTTCTTCACCAGTGCAGAAAGAGGCTGCACTTCAGTTCCTAACAGATCCTGGCTCCACAGCCACATGTCCCTGTCCCCCGGTCCCCCCACAAACCTTTTGCCCCTTCGTGCTCTCCACCCCCAGTGTCCTCCCTGCTCCTATTCTTACTGCAATGCTGGCCCTTTAGGCATGAGAACTAGGGGGAACTTGAACGCTGGAATTTCTCTCCTCCAGGAAAGGAGCACAGAGCAGTTGATGTGAGTGTTACTTTAGATTCGGCCGCGTCATGGCTGTTTGATCCTGTGACACCTCCGTGCTCATCTGTCTGTAAAATGGCAAAAATTCTCTAACTGGGTGGGGGTAGGGAATGGAGACAGGGAAGGAGAGGCTGCCTGGAGAGTTTAGTGCTTGGTCCCATATGGATGCGCTGAAATCCCCTGAGAACTTTGGGTCTCTCCAAGAGGCAGGACCCCCTCATGTACAGCTGAATTGCAGGTGATGTGGAGAGGGGCTGCTTTCTTTATGCTACCTACCTTCCCTGTTTGGGTTTAGGAGTCCCTTATTTGGGCATATGCCTCACCCCCCACCCCCCAGCCCCCTATCTGGGTAAGGACTCCAGCTCTTTCTGTGATTCCTTCTCCTTTTGCCTTCTGAATGCCAGTTTCAGAGTCCAGACATGTGGGTTTGCAGGGGCTTTTGGGGTAACTGGAAGCTTTAGAAAACTCAGTCAGGATGCTGAGGAGGGATTGGGACCTGTGATGGGGGAGGTGGAGGTTCTCTCAAGGCTCCAAGATGATATTTATCATCCCTATCCTGAGGCCTTAATGGACTTTAAATGGAGTCAATATTAATTGCCCTTGTGCTGTGGATGGGCTGGCGTAAGGGGAGAGTTTCCTCCAGCTTGGGACCTAATTTCTCCACATAGACAGCACCGAACCTGCTGTGAAGACTTAAATAGGCCGAGATATGAGTAGGGTTGACACTCCAGACTGAGGGAGCAACATGGACAAAGAAGCTGTGTTAGACCCCTGGAAATCCACTGGGGTACCTGTGTGTCCCTCATACCCACAAGACCTCCCGGTCTATGGGCACAGGGCAGGGCTGTGCCCTAGCAGGGGTTGATGCCAAACCCTGAAGTTTCTGTGAGATTCAGGTTATCACGGAGTGTATATTAATCACTACAGACAGGATGGGGTCGGGCAGCTCCATGGGGAGCCCTGAGTGGTGAGGAACAAAGGGAGAAGGTCAGGACAAGCAGTGGGGAGGGGGGCAGGGCCTTTTGGATCAGCCTCACAGGACAATGGGAAACTCGGGAAGGGGGAAGTCTCCTTCCCTCAGCTTTGGGCTATTTTAAAAATTAATGTTAGGGGACATATGGAACGCTTGAACATGGTATGAAGACACAACAGACTTACAGATCTCCTTTCCGCTCCGCCCAATCTCCCAGTTCCCTTCTCACTAGCTTATTTCCAATGTCACTTTACAGAACATTCCACCAAACACCCGTGTATGTGCATATAAAGTTCTGCTTAAAAATAAATCCTAATGATGGCATCCAATATTCTCTCTCCTACACTGATTTTTTTTCACTGTCCTAAAGAACTTCCTCCATTAGATTCATTTGAAAAATATATGGTGAGCTCCTACTAAGTGCTCCCATAAGGCCAAGCAGCCCAGGGCCCTGCTTGCAGGGAGTCCACCCACCATGCTGCTATGTCTTGTGCCCACCTTCCAGGGCTGCCAGTCAGGCTGTTGCTATTACAAAGTGAGTAACTTTGGACAGAAGTCTTGGAACGTTTGTGTAGGCAGGTCATGAGATAAATTCCTAGATATAGAATTTCTGGGATAAAGATGACCGGGTGTCACCAGACTGTGGTTGAAAGTCAGGGCAACACAGTATGGAAGTGGTGCTGATGTGAACGGAGAGGGAAATATGGGAACCCATGGTGAGATGTGCTTGGGGAAGAGGAGCAGAAAAGCATCCTCTGCCATCAAGAAGCCCCTGGTCTGAGGGAAAGGCAGGGTTGGATGGGCAAACCCAGGAGGTTGGGGACTGACCTGGGAGCATGAGGGATCCAGGGAAGTTGTCAGGAGGAGGCTTCCTTGTTGAGTGCCCACAGTGTGCCTGTTGCTGTCCTGATGTCTCCCCATGCTTCACCTGGGAGATGTGTTCCCTGTTTTCATCCAATGAATAATCTGAGGACCTAGTAGGTGGTGGGCACTGTCTTAGGGAAGTATCATGTTCACCCTGCAGCTGATGAAACAGTGGAGATCTTCCTTGGTTTGCAGGGTGGGAAGGGAGCTGCAGGGTCCCACCAGGTGGGCTGGAGTCCAGAGTTGTCAGGAAGTAGTTCTATACATCTGCTGCTACACAGAACAAAGGAGGAAACAGGTCCCTTCCCAGGAGGACACATCTCCAAGACTCCAGATTTTTTGCTTTACTAATGCAAATATATCTGTTTTTTTTCTTAACATAAACAAAACAGGCTCTCACACTAGGCCCTATTTTGCCTCTTGCTTTTGATGGGTAGGCAGGGAGGGGAGACAGTGTGTCTTGGCAGATGAACTCCTATTGTCAGGCCTTATAGTCAACCTCTTTCTGCTTTGGAGTGAGGCCCAATTCAAAGAAGAGGAGACTGAGGCCAAGGGCTTAAGCCAGCCCCCTTGCTGAGGAAGGAGGGGTGAGGGGCCGATCCTGGGGGCAGAGGCCTCATCCTGGAGTGATGGCCCCATGTGGGGACAGCTATGGGGGGGGTGGGGAGGAGGCAGGCAGTGCCCACCAGGGTAGAGGGGGGCCAAGTAATTGGCCGGATTATCCCAGCAGGGAGGCCTCCCTGGGGGAAGCTATTTTTAACTCTGAGAGAGGCTGACTAGACTTCCCTCCCTCCCTCCCTCTATTGCCCTTTATTCTTGTCATTCTGGGGCCTGCAGACCTTGCCCGCCTTCCTGGAAGCTCTGTCCCTTCAGAGGAAGGAAGAGACGCCCTTTTTAACCCACACAGTTCTGCCTGGTGGCTCTCCAGTGGCCCTGAGCAGAGAGAAGGAAAAAGGACAAGAAAGTTTAAAGGCCATTTCAAAGACCTTGCTGGTCTTTGAACACCCCTCTTTTTCACCAGCAGCCCCTTGAGGGCACGGGGAACACAAGAACGCATCTCAAAACCATGTTAAGTGGGAAAAAAGGTTGATTATCTACTTCACAAACAACCCTGGGATGAACTGAAGGACTGCAAAGCAGCACATCTGGAACCTGTTCCTCAATTTCTTAGTTCTGCTTCCTCAAAGCTGGTTTCCTTTCAAGTGGGTTCACCCCACATGAGGGTAAAAGAACATTGACTGCTTTCTCAAGGGGCTCCAGCCAAAGTCCTGGAGCTGGTTCTCATTGGCTGGTTTGGATCACGTGTCCAGCTTTCAGCCAATCAGTGCGCTGCTCACTGCCAGGCCCAGGTCACTGCTCACCTTTGGGTCCTGACTATGCCGGCTGGGGGCAGATGACTCCCAGGAAACACATGGCAGAGAGTAAGAGTTATAAGTGGATGGGTTCCTCTTCAAGGTTCCCAGAAGGGAGGCCTGAACTGTGGGAAGACCAGACAATCAGAGACTCTAAAGTCACACAGCTAGGACAGAAACCCTAACTGGAAGTGGGGAGAAGGCTGAAGGAGCACAGCTGAAAGTTGGGGACTCTGGCCTTGGCAAGGCCACCCTGGCCTCTATTAACATGTCCTCCTGACAGCTGCAGCTCCAGGGGAGACAGGAGGGGGGGCGAGGCCAGCAGGCTGAGTGTCAGAGTCTGTGTTAGAGGGAAATAAGTCAAGCGGGCAGCTCCAGGCTGAGCTGATCAATTCCTGCTTCCTGACGGGTGGGAGGAACTCAGTGTCCTGTTTCCAGGGCTGCTCTCCCTTCCTGAAGTTCTGTTCTCCTCAAATCAATGCTGCAGGGTCAGCCAGGGGCCTGCGGGTGCCTGGGGGTGGGGCGGGTGTGTGGCTGAGAGGGCACAGGGCAGTCACTTCCTTGACCTCTTGGGCACCCTCACCCACCCACAGTTCCCTGACACAGGGCCACCTACACTGACCTGCAGAACCAAAGGTGCTCTAACCTTCTGGGTGTCCCTTCTTCATCTACCAACAGGAATGGCATCTCTCTGCCCATTAATAATAATAACATAATATGTTCACACAAGTAGGCATTTAACCCGGAGCCAGGCACAGGCCAAATGCACAGTTGGCAGCTGTTTTTTATTATTAGCAAAGATCATTTTTTGGAAAACAGTATTGAAGGAGAAGACTGGACTGAAGGTAGAATTCCTACTCCTTAAACCTGAGTGGTCAGAGGCCATTCTTTCCTGTCTGGTCCCTTCAGGATGTCATTCTGTGCCTTATGGCTTCTGAACTGGGTTTTGTATTCAGAAGTCATAAGGCAGGGTGAGCCTCAGACCCTGGCCACCTGCCTGGAGGAGGAGGCAAGACTTTTACTGGGCCCAGGTTGTGACTATTTGAATCTCTGTCTTGCATCTGCAGATGTGTTCACCACATCACCACTGTGAACCAGAACCTGATCTACAGACAAACATACCCAGCAGAGTTTGTCCCTATGCTCACGGAGTTGGCATGCCCTGGAGGAGGTCATGGTGACCAAGATGCTTCAGAAAGCAGCCAAGGAGGGAAGAAAGCAAATGAGGACAGGAGACTTTGGGTGGGTCCTCTGAGTGCCTCTGAAGGAAGAGCAGTTTGGGAAGAAAGCCAGCAGTGTAATCACTGGTGACATCTGAGGACCTGGGTGGACCTGTTTGGAACAAGAGAATGGAGGCTGAGAGGGGTGGGCAAAATGAAGGTGATCCCTGAAGCTTTGGTTCTGATGCCTACTCTGGAGAGTTAGTTGGGCATATTGTGAATCCATTTTTTGTTTCAAGGGTCTCTTGACTTGGGCTGGGTCTAGGTTCAATGGGAGCAAGATGAATCTGGGTGGGCTCCTAGGAGGAGGCAATTGTCTAGGGACTTTGGCAGTGGGAGGAGTCCTGGAAGCATCCAGGCAGCTGCCTGCAGGACTTGGCAAAGAAATACAGGTGAGCTACTGGCTGGCTTTCATATCTTAATAATGATGGATTTATGACTGAAACAAACACATTGATGGTGTTGATTTAAGACAAGACCATTACAAGACCTGACAGCTCTGAGGTAGCAAACCCCAACCTGTGGGCACTACTTTCACTCCCCCAACATTGTGATCTTGGAAGTAGCTTCCCTTCCCTCAGAACTGGGAGGGCCCAGAGCCCAACCTGAAGGAGAAGAAAGAATTTTAGTTTTGGGAAGGGTAGACATACTTAGGGTTCTGGCTATGCACACATGTTGCTAGAACTGAGTGCAGGACACCTGGCTTTGGTTCATCTCATCACCTCTCCCTGCAGCCATGGGAGGGGGGAATGTAGAGAAGGGAGTGAGGTCTCAGCAGGGGAGATGTGTCCAAGACCCCCTGTTGTCCTTGCTTGATGCCCCACCACTGGAGAGGGAGTCTCCCTGGGAGGTCCCTCTGCTTCCCAGACAGGAAGCTCTGGGCGGTATGTGAGTTGGTTAGAGAGAGACCCCCAAACAGTCCTACCCTCTGCTCCTCAGTTCCTCCACTGGAGACTGGGCTACCTCCATAAGGAGGTTGGTACTCCACCTTGTCCAGCAAAGGGCTATGCATCTAGGGCCCACAACAGCTGTGTGTGTGATATGATTATGGTTGAAAATTGAATTCAGATCTGTTAGGTAGGTGGGGAGATCAAGAGAGTGGGGTGTGGAGCCCAAGGTATTGTGGCCTAGAGAGTCAGATTGGTACTGCTTTGGGGACATTTTTTGCTGGGTGACCTTGGGCAAGACACTTGGTCTGTCTGTGAAATGGATCTCATGTGGTTCTGGGAGAGGCTTTGGGCCAGGGAGAAGACCCAGTTTGCCTTACTGAACAGCTGGGTGGGAGATCTGTGTGTGTTGGTTGGGGGTAGGGTGGGTTTCTAGCATTAAGGACACTCCCCCTTATCTCAGAACCTGTTCAAATCCTGAGGTATTTCTGTCCATTCCCCACCGGACACTTTGCTGGAACTGTCTGCAGCTGGAGAACCCCCCTGGCTCTTTGTGGATCCACAGTAGAACCCCAGAGGAGGGACATCTGTGGGCCCATTCCCCCTGGTGGTGGGGGGGACCAAGCAGGTTTCCAAGTGAGTGTCTGATCTCATGGGAGTCTGGTCTCCTGGGAAGAGGAGGAAACCAGGACAACCTGGACCAGTCAGAAGCAGGGTAATATGCTGGACTGGAACCTCCTGGGGTGCCCTTTTCACTCCATTGCAGTCCTCAGCAGCTGTCAAAGCCAGGAGACAGGTGTTTTCATCCTGGGGATGTACCTGGCTGAGTCCTGACTTCATTGACCTTAGCTTTGTGACAGGCAGGTGACCACCTCTCTGTACTTCAGCTTCTTTACCTATAAAATAGGACCTGTGAGTATGTCAAAGTGACAAGGTAGCAATTCTAGCTAGGATCCCCCCACCCCCCAGAACCTTGTGCATATTGAGTGCTTAATCAATGTTAATTGTTTTACCCAGTCAGGACTGTGCTAAGCACTTTAGGTATACTCCATAGTCCCATCATCCTCACTATAGTTCCCAAAGGTAGGACTTTTCACTATCCACATTTGACAGTGGGGAAAATGAGGCACAGAGAGATGAAGTCACTTGCCATTGTAGCTGGTCAATAGGGTTGGTGGGCTCCAAACCCTGAACAGTCTGGTGTTGGTGAGGGGTCTGGAAGGACTAGACCAGGCTGCACTGACCAGCTGCCTGAGGCCAGCAGTTGGGGGACCAGAAGCCTGGGGCAGGTGGGGCCTGCAGGCTGCTCTGTCTGAGCGGCCAGCAATCTGGGCGGAGGCCAGAGAGCCATCCTCCTTGGTTAGAATCCTGCAGCCAGTCTCCCTGCTGTGCAGACACATAATTATATTTCACATTAAAGGGGAAGCTGGAGGCCAAGGGGGACAGGGAGCCCGTTGAGGCTTGTGCTCTGGGCACAGACCTGCCTTCTTGGCCCAATTCTGTGGCCCCAAGGTAGGGCAAGGGGTCCGATGGGTGATAAAGCTGGGTCTCCTTGGGCCAAGGCTCAGCCAGGCAGGTCTATTTGCCAGGATGAAAGGTTTGGGCCCTGCGGGAAGCTGAGTGATCTGAGGTCCCGGACAATAGGCCCCAGGAGGCTGGGAGGGCAGGGTGAGTGGGGACAGACTGGAAAGAAAACCTAAGCCTCCAGAGGTAGGGGTGGCAAGAAAAGAGGGTCAGATGGGGGTCAGGAGAGGGGAGAGAGAAAGAGGAGAGAAAGTGGGGGGAGGGAGAGAGGGAAGGAAAGGGATG
>PVHY01006532.1:18964-73946 GCA_004024945.1 Uropsilus gracilis | reverse complement strand
GTCTCGCTATTTTTGCCCATGGAACTGCAGGCTCTCGTTGCCCGGGGTACCACAGACTCCAGCAATCCCCAGCCTCAGCTTCCCAGGTAGCTGGGATGACAGGCGCGCACCACCACACCCAGCTATTTTTTGGAACTAGGTCTCGCTACAGGCCCCAGGCAGGACTTGAACCGCGATCCCTAGCCCCGGCTGCTTCATAGGCTGAAGCTTACAAGCACGAGCCACCGTGCCCGGCCTTGCATTTCTGGCATAGATCTCACTCAGATATTGCATATAATGTTTTTAATATACTTTTGGACTTAGTGTTTTGCTGAGGATTCTGACATCTATACTCATAAGGAATATTTGACTTTTCTTTCAAATTGATGACTTTGTATCAAAGTTGCACTGACTTCATAGAATGAATTAGAAAGTGTTTTTTTCATCTTCCATTTCTTGGAAACATTTGAAAAGGATTCTTTAAAGGTTTAATTCTTTAAATGTTTAATTCTGGACTTTTTATTGGTGGAAGGCTTTTAACAGATTAGATTGACTCTTGTTATAGGTCTTTTCATTCTTTTCTTCTTCTTGACTTGTTTGTAGTTTTTCTACAGTTTGCCTTTTGCTAGGAATTTGCCCATTTCTTCTATATTACCTAATTTGTTGGCATACAATTATTTATTGCATTCTCTTACTCCCCCCCTCCCCTTTTTCTTTGAGACTAGGTTTGCTATTTTTGCCCGTGGAACCACAGCAGGTTCATGTTGCCCAGGGTACCACGGACTCAAGCAATCCCCAGTCTCAGCATCCCAGGTAGTTAGGATTACAGGCACGCACCACCACACCCAGCTATATTTTTGGGACTAGATCTTGCTGTGTTGCCCTGGGCAGGACTTGAACTGCAATCCCCAGACCCAGCCGTGACTCCATAAGCTGTCGCTCACAGGCATGCGCCACTGTGCCTCACTCCCTTTTATAGCTGTAAGGTCTAGCAGTAATGTTGCTGGCTTCATGTCACTTAGTTCATTCTAGCTAAAATGTGTCAATTTTGTCAATCTGAAAGAATCCACTTAGAGTCTTGCTGATTTTCTTGGCTTTACTCTTTCATACTTCACTTAATGTCTATTTCAGTCTTCAGTATTTCCTCCCTCTGAAGGCTCTGGGTAGGTTGCGCTTCTTTCTCTAGTTTCTTGAGGTCAAAGTCAGGTCATTGACTTTTTCTTTTCTTTTCCCCACTGAAGAGGGCTTCCCCGGCATCCCTTATGTTTTAGTATTTTTACTTTTTCTAAACATCTCCCAATTTTCCTTGTAATTTCCTTGACCAGTTGTTTGCTGTGTTGATTTCCCCGTATTTGTGAAACTTCCCTTTTTCCATCTGTGGATTCCTCTTTAAATATGTTTAAACTATATTAAAAATTCTGAAAATCTCTTTCCCGAAGTGGCTGTACCATTTTGCACCCCCCACCCCGGCACTGTATGGAAGTCCCAGTTGCTTTGTCTCCACCTAGCACTTGATTTTTTTTTTTTTTTTTTGAGACCAGGTCTCGCTATTTTTGCCCGTGGAACCACAGGCTCTCGTTGCCCGGGGTACCCCAGACTCAAGCAATCCCCAGCCTCAGCTTCCCAGGTAGCTGGGATTACAGGCATGTACCACCACGCCCAGCTATTTTTTTGGAACTAGGTCTCGCTACGTGCCCCCAGCGGGACTCGAACCGCGATCCCTAGCCCCGGCCGCTTCATAGGCTGAAGCTTACAGGCACAAGCCACCGTGCCCGGCCCTCCACCTAGCACTTGATATTGTTACTTTTGTTTTGTCTTGTCATTCTAATCAGTGTGTGATGGCATACAATTGTGCTCACATTAAAAAGAAGTATTTACTTTCAAGTGTATAACTGTGTATAACCAACGAAGTTATAAAACATTTCCATGAGGTCAGAAAGTTTCTCCTTGCCTTTTTTTTGAGACTAGGTCTCGCTATTTTTGCCTGTGGAACCGCAGACTCACGTTGCCCGGGTACCACAGACTCCAGCAATCCCCAGCCTCAGCTTCCCAGGTAGCTGGGATTATAGGCGCGCACCACCACACCCAGTTATTTATTTTTTTTTTTGGAACTAGGTCTCACTTTGTGCCCCAGGCGGGACTTGAACCACGATCCCTAGCCCCAGCCGCTTCATAGGCTGAAGCTTACAGGCACGAGCCACCGTGCCCGGCTCTCTTTGCTTTTGCAGATTCCATCACTGGGAGCTTTTTGTTCTATTTGTTAACTTTATTTTTTTGAGACTAGGTCTCACTATGTTGCTTGGGGAACCACAGACTCACGTTGCCCAGGGTACCATGGGCTCAAGTGATCCCCAGCCTCAGCCTCCCAGGTAGCTGGGCGCCACTGAGCCCAGCCATTTTTTGAGACTAGGTCTTGCTATGCTGCCCTGGGTGAGTCTTGAACCCACAGACTCAAGCGATTCTTAGTCTCAGCCTTCCTCCTTAAACTGGGATTAAAGGCATGCACCACTGTGCCTGGCCTCATTTGTTAACTTTATATAAATGAAATCACGCCATAATTTTGTTTTTTCTGAGAGTAGGTCTTGCTGTGTTGCCTGGGGTAGTCATGAACCTGTGGACTCAAGTGATCCCTCGCCTCAGCCTCCCAAGGTTGGGATTACAGGCGCACGCCACCATGCCTGGCCCACGCCACAAATTTCAACATATTTTTATCAGCATAAACATCTTGAAATTCATCTGTCATTATGTGTGTCAGCAGTATGTTCAGAGCAGTTTTGGATTCAAAGCAAAATAGAGCAGAAGGTATAACAGAGATTTTCCATGTACACCCTGTCCCCACACAGACACAATCTCCTCTGCTATCAACACCCTTTGCCAGAGGGCAAATTTATTGCAAGCAATAAACCTACATTGACATATCACTCCAATAGTTTACATTATGGTCTGCTCTTGGTGTTGTGTACTCTAGGGGTGTGAATAAATGTTTACTGACACATAGCCATGGTTGTATTCTCCAAAAGTTTCTAGCTCTATAGAGTAACCTTGCCCCCTCCCAAACTTTGGCCTTTTTACTGACTCTACAGTTTTGTCTTTCCTGAAATGTTTGTGAGCTGGAATCATCCAGTTGTTCTAGAACAATTAAAAAACTTTCCTTTTTCCATTAAATGTTTTGGCATCTTATTTAAAAAAAATCAATACACTGTATAGATGTAAGTCTATTTCTGGACTCTTTTCCATTTCATGAATCTATTTGTCTATGCTTTGGCCAGTACCTCACTAATCTTGATTACTGCAGCTTTATAGAAAGTTTTGGAATTAGGTAATGCAAGTCCTCTAATGTAGTTTCTATCCTTCAAGATAGCTTTGTTTAGGGCTGGGCACGGTGGCATGCACCTTTAATACTAGCCTAAGAAGGGAGGCCGAGGCTAGGAATTACTTGAGTCCTCAGGTTCGAGACCTGCCTGGGTAACATAATGAGACCTAGTCTCAAAAAAGTAGCTGGGCACAGTGGTGTGTGCCTATAATCTCACCTACCTGGGAGGCTGAGGCTGGGTATTGCCTGAGATCCAATCTGGGATCTGGACTACTCAGATCTGATCCCAGATCAGGACTACCCCAGGCAACCCTAGGTCTTTGTTTGAGACCTAGTCTCAAACAAACAAACAAACAAACAAACAAACAAACAAAAAAGATGTCTTTGGTTAGCCTAGGTCCTTTGCACGGTCATATAAAGTTTAGCAGCTTCTACACTACAATTCAGCCTATCTCAACTTCTCTGCTTGTCGAAAGCTCAGTTGTTTTCTTCTTGTCCTTGTTCACAGATAATCTCCATCTGTGGCAATCAGTCTGCTGCCAAACTTACCTCATCACACCCTGCCAGGGTCAGCCAGTGCATGGTTCCTGGCTCCTTCGAGGGCCCTGTTGCTCTTTGGAATACAGTTCCAGGTTTCTGAATAGTCTGTACTAAGGCTACAGGAAAGTACAGGTTTTGGTCAACTTTGTTTCTTCTTAACTACAGGAGTTAAGTTCCAGTCTTCTGTGTAGCAGAGTGGAAATACACAGAGCATTTTCTGAAGAGAATTTGGATCAGATCTCTGACCAATCTCTGCTGGGGAATAAGAGCAGGAAAACTAAATCCCTGTGTTTGAATGACTAAGACTTAGGGTGTCTTAACTAAATTCTCAGCCCTTTGGCAAATAGGTTGACCATCAAACTCCACTTTTCCTCCCTCCTGGAAGGTGGAGAGTCTGCCAGCTGACTTTGACAAGGCAACTTCTACAGGCCCAGGGCTGAAGGACTTGAAGGGATCTGTCCTGAACAACCTCAGGTGCAGGGTCACTTACTTACCTCTGACCTCTGCACCATCATGGGACAAAGAATGAACTTGTAGTTTCTTTTTTTTTTGAGACTAGGTCTTGCTATTTTTGCCCCTGGAACCGCAGGCTTTCATTGCCCGGGGTACCACAGACTCAAGCAATCCCCAGCCTCAGTTTGCCAGGTAGCTGGGATGACAGGCGCGCTATTTTTTTTAGAACTAGGTCTCGCTACGGGCCCCAGGCGGAACTCGAACCGCGATCCCTAGCCCCGGCCGCTTCATAGGCTGAAGCTTACAAGCACGAGCCACTGTACCTGGCCTGAACTTGTAGTTTCTTCATGGAAATGTGTTTAGGTTCCTTTGTTACTTAAGTTGAGTCTATGCTCTAACTCAATTGTTTTCAAACATTTTGTCTCCTAGACAAAATTTCTAGATATGTGTCCCTTCACATAGTTTTAAGTTTACATCTGTTCACTCTATCTTGGAATTTTACAAAGGATAATTCTCTATTGGTTCATCACAAATACTTTTAGTCTTCATTAAATTTTCAGAGCTTTACATAAGCTATGTATACAATTTATGATAAATGTCTCTATATTTAACGTAATAGACAAAAACAATTCTTGTCAAGTCAGCAAACTCAGATTACTTCCCATCAGAAAATGTCTATTTTTTTTTTTAATTTTCAAAGATGTTAACTCAGGTCCACCATGTCACTTTATTTTTCTTATTTTTTGTTTTTTGAGACTAGGTCTCACTATTTTTGCCCGTGGAACCGCAGGCTCTCGTTGCCCGGGGTACCACAGACTCAAGCAATCCCCAGTCTCAGCTTCCCAGGTAGCTGGGATTACAGGCGCATGCCACCACGCCCAGCTATTTTTTGGAACTAGGTCTTGCTACGGGTCCCAGGCGGGACTTGAACCACGATCCCTCACCCTGGCTGCTTCATATAGGCTGAAGCTTACAGGCACGAGCCACCGTGCCCGGCCTACACCATGTCACTTTAAATCCTTAGTCTAGGCCGGGCACGGTGGCTCGTGCCTGTAAGCTTCAGTTTATGAAGCAGCCGGGGCTAGGGATCGTGGTTCAAGTCCCTCCTGGGGCCCGTAGTGAGACCTAGTTCCAAAAAATAGCTGGGCATGGTGGCACGTGCCTGTAATCCCAGCTACCTGGGAAGCTGAAGCTGGGAATTGCCTGAAGTCCATGGTACCTCAGGCAACGAGAGCCTGAAGTTCCACGGGCAAAAATCACGGGACCTAGTCTCAAAAAAACAAAACAAAACAAAAAAACCCTTAGTCTAGGATTAATTAGGAGTCCTTGTAAAACTTCCCACGCCCATGTAACATGTGGAGGTCTTCCCCAACCGAAAAATGCACTGCACTGGGAAAGTGCCTGTGCTAAGTAACACAGTCTTGGCCTTACTGGCAGCACCAGCTTCCTATCACTGGGGATCCACTTGAGTTCCCCTCTCACCTCCAATATTTGATCCCTCAGATGACACACCTGTTTTCTATCACCAACTCCTAACATGCCCCTTATTCTCCAGTCATGTGTTCCTACTACCAGGCAGAGTGTAGAACACATCAAGCCCATTCCTTCCATTTCCCACTCAATCATTTCTATGACTGAAATAACGTGACTTTAAGTATCACCCACTTGAGATGGCTTTTTCTGATCACTTCATCTAAGAAAATCTTCAAATTGGTGTTACACATTATGCTTTACCTCAAGATAAACTCCAGTGGAATAAATATGTAATGCAAAATATAATCTTAGATCCCTAAAGAAAATGATAGATTAAAAAAAAAATTGAAGAGTCTGCTACTTTCACAAATGCCCTGAGTCCATTTCTCATGATTGTTCTAAATCTTCATTCTGGTACTTCCAATATCTGTGCCAAATCTCAGTCTGGTACTGATGCTTGCTCCGTTTCTTTACTTTTGTCTACTCCTATGCAGTGTCATTTTGTTAAGAGTTGGACATGTACTAGATAAAAGAAACTGAGATAAACATGCTTTTCATGTGATTGTTTCTCAGGATAGGAGTTGGAAACTCTGTTCATCATTTGCGATAGCAAGGCTAACATTTCCTTTGGTGTCCTTGTTTTTGTCCCCTATCGCTGCTAGGTTCCCTTAGAGACTTGTGGAGTAAGGTCTCAACTTGCAGCTCTTCAGTTCTGAAAAGCCTCATTGATGTGGTGGCAGAGAGTGGGGGAGGGAAAGGTTCTGTCTTAGATTTAGTCTTTTAGTGAGAGTGCCCTAAGCTGTGATCTTCACAAGCCATTTTCAATTCCTTTACCTCCACACCTGCATTTAGGAGAAACAGGAGTTGGGGTTTGGAATTCCCTTTCCTCCAGATTAGCTAGGCTCTGGTAAAAGTTCCTCTTGACTCAGGACTTGTTGAGAACAGAATTCTCTGTTGGTGGTGACCAGAGGAGGGGATTCCAACGTTGATTTTAAAAAGAGAAAAAGGAGGCTGGGCAGGTGGTGTGTGCCTATAATCACAGCCTACGAAATGCGAGGCCAAGGCTAGGAATCGCTTGAGTCCAAGGGTTCGAGACCTGCCTGGGGCAACAAAGTGAGACCTAGTCTCAAAAAATAGCTAGACATGATGGCGCATGCCTGTAATCCTAGATAGCTGAGAGGCTGAGACTGGGATTGCTTGAGTCCGTGATTCCCCAGGCAACGTGAGCCTGTGGTTCCCTGGGCAACAAAGCAAGACCGAGTCTTAAAAAAAAGAGAGAGAAAAAGGGTAAAAAGGATCAACATTATGTGGTAGATGGAAACTAGACTTTTAGTTGGGGCCTGGTCTTTTATAAACAGAGAGGTATGCATTATGTTTTTTTGTTTTTGTCAAGTATAAAGAACTTCACCAAAAGAACCCAAGTCACCACTGTTGAGAAACCAACTTCACAACAGCTTTATGGGAACAGACACACCCCTTAGTTTATTCTACAGGACTCTGACTTTCAGGGCCAGACCAGAAGAGTTCCTGATTTTTAGAGCTGTTAGCTTAGACAACATGTTTTCTTGAGACCTGGAAGTAGCTGTTTATCCCCTGGGGTTTGAAGGTCTCCCTCAGTGAATTTTTTCCAAAGTTTCAGAGTAAAAGCCCCAGTTCTGGGCTGGCTCCCAGCAGGGGCTGTTCCCAGACTTTGCCATCTACATGCAGGCCATGCAGAAGCTGCAAGATGATTAGGGTTGTGTCCAAGGGTGAGGGGACCCTGGTGCTAAGCTATGGGGCAATTTGGAATTCAGTGTTTGTTGTTAAAAAGGGTAAACTAGTGCTGATGTAAATGCTAGAGACAGGCCAGGAGGTAAACAAAGGAAATGTGGAAAACCTGAATGGTAAGCATAATTTTATTTAAATATAACTGACTAGCCCATGTAAATTGCTCAGAAGTGCCAAATAATAGTATGTACCAACAGGTGGTCTTAAGTGAAGTTGGCTTATACAGTCGATATTTTGTAGCTATTTTCCATTTTGGAACCTTGCAGCCATATAAAAAATATTTTTTGACAGCCAAAACTAAGACAACTTTTAGGGACGATGGCATCTTAAAACTCTATATAAAAATTCTGACTAAGTAAAAGGAGAACAAAGGAATTTAAAAAGCTTTAAATTATTTTTAATATTAAATTATATTTTTAAAAATGATATAATTCACATTTAAGGGCATTCATACCATAAATCTATACCTTACAATAGGAAATATAATTGGAAACAGTCTATGTGTCTATACACTTTGCATTATTGATACAATATACGTAACCTAAAAATTTCTCCAATAATCTCCAGAGAAAACACCTACCAACCCATCTGTGCTGATAGCAGACAAGTTGTAAACATGAACCAAACTAAAGATTCCCATGTGTCAGCTGCATGTTGTCAAAATATACATGTATGAAGATGAAGTCTGGTATTTACTGCAGTTGATGGTCTTTAACTTTGTTCCATGCCAGCCATGAGGGAAAGTGCTAGAGATTCCACTGAGGGAAGAATAAAAGATTAAAAAAACAGGTTTAAATATTTGAAAATGTCTAAATAAGGCTTTAGTAAACTCAAAACTTAAATGTAAAGATATTTTCTATTTTCAACTAAAATATTATTTTAAAGAATTACTTATTTAAAGAATCACTTATTAAACAAAATTTTAAAAAGTATTATTGATTTCTATTTTAGACTTTTAATTTTGAAAACAAAAACTCTAGGCAGTTTAATGAATAAGTCACATTTGTCCCATATGTCATGAAATCTGGAGGCTGCTCCTAACAAAATGCCATGCTGTAACCACCAATGCAATCGTACTTGCATAATGATCACCTAGTACAAAACTGGAAAATGCAGCAGTGCTCTCTCTAAAGCAATTCTAACCCAGCATTTAAAAGCCACTTACCCACTCCTAACGTATATATACACAATTTGAATATGCAGAAATAGAAAAGAGATTATTAACGCTGTACACTTTGCCTCCCCCCCAAAAAAATCTGCACAGAGAGCTACTACTTAGTTCTTTGTTTCTGAAGATTAAATCGCTTTCTTCTCCCTGTGACTCAACCCACAGATCTCTGCCTGATTCATGCACTGTGTTCTGAGCTGTCAAGCCTGCATTTCCCCGTGATTAGAGGAAGACTCAGGAGTTTTAAAATAGCTTAAAAAAAAAAAAAAAGAGCAAAGCTAGCCCTCCTTTTTAAAAGGAATCATTACAAAGACTAGACATGCTAGTAATGTGTGAAATGTATTCTGCCATGTACTTTTTATTTAGTACAGTTTAGAAATGTGCAGGCATAACAAATGATACTCTGGCTAGAAAGTAAGTCATTGATCCCACCATGATTCTGACAAAAACACTCCAAAGCATGGACAACTGCTGAGGGTCTTTCCAGGTTTGAAATGGTGAAAAATTCTAATTATTCATGAGACCAGTACCAAAAGAATAACACACAGACTGAGTGACCAGAAGAAAATGAAAATAGTATTTTAGCATGGTGTACTCACAATGAGGAAAGGATCCTCGGCAGACAGCTTTGTTTAAAATGGTCACAAGAAACATGTGGCAGTTTTTAAAATCAGACTCCATTTTCTCTATAGATTCCATTCTAAGAAGGAAAGCAAATTTCAATTTAAGTTAGTGCATAAGAGGTTAACAGGTAGACTTACAAAATGTCTTTGGAGTAATTTCAAATGCTCTTTAATATTTTAGAATCCCAAGGCTACAGATTATAAAATATCCAGTCTTCAAAAGAAAAAATTTCTGAGCGTTCGAAGGAAAGGTTTATAAGGATGTAAAACTGCTGACACAGGATGGTAATGGTGTGTTGAGCTAGGAGGACTGGGGCATTCTCTTTCCACTGCACAGTTCTTTTTTATTTCTCACAAGCATATCTTTTTAAAATAAGGTACAGAGTAAAAACAATAGCCTAAAATTGAAAATTACGTAGAACCCCTCTGACACATGAAATAGCAAACACACACAGGAGAGAAGTACAGTACAGTTGTTACCACCCCAGGCAGCTCAATACCCCAGTCCCATACTATTTAGAAGAAAATCTGAGACATCACAGCATTTTAGTCATAAATATTTCAGTGTGTGTACATTAAAGATAAAGCTTCCATTTAAAGCACAGCCATAATACCCCTTTACTTAATTTTACTTAGTAAATTTTTTAATATCAAATAACCAGTCAGTGTTCAAATTCCACATTGTTTCTGCCATTTTTCACTTTGCTGGTTTAAGTTTTAATCAGGGTCAATTTCATTTCCATAAACTTCCTAGGCTGATGTGCTTAAATCTTAAATCTTGCTTTTTTTTTTTCTTACAACTCACTAGCTAAAGAAACTGAAACAGCTCAATTTTAGCAAAGTACATAGTGTTACTATTTTCTCTTCTACTTCACAGTGATAAGGGAAGAAAAATATGCTTCTCACACTTTGAGACTGCAATAATAAAGCGAATTTGACCCCTGCAATTGAGTTTTACCTACTATCTTAGTTTTCCATTCAGAGTATTTTAAACAGCCATGCTCGGGCTTTAAACTAGATTAGCACTATAATGTGTGCTACCCTCTTTATGGACACAGAATGAGCATAAGCTATTATTAGGTCAACAACCTACTGGACACACTTGCACTTTCATTTCAGGGGACGTAACAGAAGCATTAGCATTGCATTGATTTTATGAATAAGACATGGATAAAATGTGAGTGGTACAGTCACAGTAACAGCGGGTGGTTCTCTGGGCCTGGAGAGTAAGAGCCTGGACCCTCAATGTCCTGTAACTTCAGGGCACAGCCTTTTCTGTGACAGGTGTGAATGACATAGACCATAGAAATAAAATACAATCCGGCTTGTTTGACCTTTCTCTCTAGTTCTGTGTATGTTTATTTTTATTTTTTTTCAGACTAGGTCTTGCTATTTTTGCCTGTGGAACCGCAGGTTCACGTTGCCCGGGGTAACTCAGACTCAAGCAATCCCCAGCCTCAGCTTCCCAGGTAGCTGGGATTACAGGCGCAAGCCACCACGCCCAGCTATTTTTTTGGGACTAGGTCTTGCTACATGCCCCCAGCGGGACTCGAACCGCAATCCCTGGTCCTGGCCATGGCTTCCTAGGCTGCCACCAATAGGCGTGCACCACCATGCCCGGCCCCATCTTCTGTGTATGTTTAAAGGTGTTCATCATAAACATTTAACAAAACCTATGCAACAAAATAAGGATTTGTGATCTAAGAATATTTTGCTGGTCCTAATTAAAAATTTCCAGCTTTTTATTATATTGCTTTACTGTTCATGAGAGAATTATACACCTTGTGCTATTAACTTTACGTGGACTAATTCAATTCTTCCCGGAAATATAGGTGCTATGTGATGTGTTACCCAGATGGAGAACGACCTCCTGGAATGAAGCTAGTTAAAAGAGATTCTGAAAGGTCACAACAGAGGCTCCACAAGCCACATGCTTACCGCCAAGCTCCTAGACCCGCCTGCCAACCTTCCGCAAACATGAGTGCCAAGTTTAACACCTTCATGATGGCTTCTTTCACAAAGCTGACCTGGAGATGAAAGCCAAGCACAGAATACAGAGCTCAAACGATGGCGTCACCGACACCAACACCTCTACTTAATTTAAATGAGTCACAGAAAAAGCTCGTCAGAGCAATGGCCTGTCTTTCATGCATGAGGAAGAGTCTGAAGGTCCCCACAAAGCATGCTAAGCATCCACCTAATGACAGGTAGACACATGTCTACCCGAGACACAGCCTGACCAAGAGAGCTAGCTGCCATTTCCTGGGATACCACTTCAAGTCTCTAGTGAAATAGGGACAGAATCTCAAAGGCTACGAGATGATTTAATTCTACGCAGTCAGGATAGGCTGGACACACTTCCTGACCAAAAAGCAATTATTTGACAAATGTAGATCCCATTTCTTCAACAAATCCAAGTGCAATGTAGTTTATATAAGCTGTCATGATGCAGTTCTTGTCTATCTCAGATATGGTTTCTGGTAATAAGGCACAAGGTCATTTGATCTCGTCCTTCCTTAAAGATGACTGGTAAAGAGGTCAAAAATGCATATAAATTCCAGAGGGACACCCTTCCTTTACTTCTGTCTCAAGTGCCCGAGTCTGCAGGTGATATCTCACATACCTTTTCTCTCAGCAGACATCGGTCATGAATAGTTGACAAGTATCTATAGTGAATTTTAATCAACTGATCTAAATCCTTGGCTTCCTCAACTTGATGTTGAAACTCTAGGCCGGTACTGTGAAGAATCTTGGAAGAGAATGATGGGAAGGTTATAACCAGCAGACTTCTTTGAAGATTTGTGTGCCACACAAAAGACTTTTTGTCAGCCTCTTCTACTCTCAAAGTCCTCCTCTTTACTTCTATCTGTAAGGCTTATTAAGTACTCTTTAAAGGCTGGGTTTTTATCTTACTTTGGACTAATAGACATGCCTTGCAGGGAGGTGCACGTATATCACACCATACAGGGCAGGCACTGATTTGCAAAACAAGTGATCAGGTAAACCTGTTAAATAAATTTACACTATAAGACAGATACACTATACATTATGATACAGATAATTATAATGAACTTGTATATTTTTGTAAGTTCCATTTATAAAACGTATATTGGTTTTTATTTAAAAAGAGCACAGATATACTTCAACTAGAAAAAAAAAAGAAATGAAGCAAAAACTTCCACTTTTACCACTTTCTCGCAACAGTTCGGGATACGGCTGGTCTTCTGAAAGCCAAGAGTGCACACAGGAAGCAGAACGCAGTTCTACCATGGCTACTGCATATAAAATACAGGCTCACACACCTCATCCAAACAAGATGGGTGCTAGAACTTAACATACCAGAATGACTACAAATGAGGCTTTTTCAGGATTGATGCTAACCCCTAAATGAGTACTACAAATCCTGCTACTGTTCAAATACATAAACTCCTTTTTCAGAATTTCTATAAAACCATTTTTGAAATGTAGGAGCTATTTCATTTTATATATTCGTTCTTTTTATAAGAAAAAAAGTATGTAATTTGACTGCAAGCTCCTCCTTACACACCACTTATCTGACAGACTTTAGCTGTTACTAAAAACTGAGGACATTTTCCAGGGAAAGTTGTCACACTGATAAAATTTCAAGGTCTAACAGCAAGTTCGAAGGCAATTCCCCAGTAGGGGCTCTGGGAGTGCCTGTCCTGGGGGAGCCAGCAGGCTCTGGATATACACACACCCTTTAAAAAATGCTTCCTCTCACAGTCACATCAAGATCAAAGTTTTTAATGTGTGCTACTTTCACAGCTACAGGCATTTAACAGTTCCTTTGAATTTACAGACATATCAAACTAGTTCTCTAGACTAGTGAGCTGCATAGAAGGTGACAGAACTGAGGAGGTGGACACACACCCTGGTCATGATGTAGTTGTGCAAGCTGTTCACAAAGTGCATGAGCTTCACTCTCAAGAGGAACATGCGATGAATCTGCTGTTTTACTGGCTCCTTCTGTGGGCCAAACTGACTAGCGATGTCTTGTTCACACGTAAGTCCTCCTTTCAGCTGTGGTTTTTCAGCAGCACTAGCCAGCTCTGTAAAGACAGGAGAAGCAGAGTGGGGGGAAGAGGGTCCTCTCAACCTTGGGGGCACGACTGCACGAGCAGTCCTGCGAGGGCAGAGCAGGAGGGACCCCACCTTCAGTCTCTGGAAGAAGCAGTGAAAAGTTCCCTCCATCACCTGGATTATCACTGCCAGTAAAATGTAAATGCAATCCTATTAACTTGCCGTTAAAAACTTTGGCAAAATTCTAAGAAGAGTATTTATTCGGGCTACATTCCTTGCCAGGTTATTATATTTCAGATGGTTAAATACAACTTCCGGATACTTCATTCAGGGCAGTTAATTCTAACGTTTATGAACTGCTGCTATAAATACAAGTTATCTTGAATACACATAAGATATGCTTCCTTTTTTTCAGGGCTAAAGCTAAATTAGAATTTATCTGTTGAAAACACATCTTACCACCAAATAGCAAAACATCCAGACTATATTTTGCCCACTTTATTTGCAACAGGAGAAGGAACACCTGATTATAAATTTTTTGACATTCTGAACTTATAACAATGTCCACGGGCCACGGGACCTATGAAAACAAAAACAGGCAATTAGAATAGAGAGTGAACTACTGCTTGCCTGTTTTGAGTCTAACAGAAAACAACATTCTTCCAAAGAACATCAGCACCTACCTTGTAGCTCAGGGTCAGGCCATCTAAGATATGAACAGGGAGTTTCTTCTTCGCTGTGTCAACACTTTCAAATGCTATAGAGAGACTAGATAAAGAAATTCAGCGTGAGCTTGTGAACGTACTCTGCTCACATAAAAATCTTCTCATAGACCATTAGCATTATTAGCATATTTCAAAAGAGACATTATATTTTATAAAAAGACTGCAACTGTTCTAATAAAGGCATGTTTCCTAGCAGATATCCCAGAATAAGAAATTGATTTTAGAAATAAGGTTTTAAATAATGGACTTCGGGGAAAAGGAGAAGATATATCTAATTGTAGTAAGTTAATTAGGAAGAAAATAAAGTCAGAGAAAAAGATGTCAGAGAAAAACCTGAAAATAAAATTTCATTTTGGTAAAACTCAAACACAAGGCCAGGAGGCCAAACTTGTGCTGCAGGTATAGCTTCTATTTTTTAGTCTGAAACGTGTATCCTAGCTGTTTATTAGGTACTTACTGATTAGCTAATTATCAGGTGACATGCCATGAAGGAAAGAAAAATCTGATCTCTTCACTCCTTATGGGAGCTCAGAGCCCAGAGCAAGTACGCAGAGGTACCCTCAAGTCACCCAGCAGAAACCAGGCCCCGCATGCAGCCAGGAGGCGTGGACCTGAAGAAAAAAGCCAGGTCATGTTGGGGGAAGGCAGGTAGCAGGAGGGATCAGGACATGTGAAGGCTCCAAGGGAGCAAGAGCACAACTCTGAGAGAACAAAAATGCTCCATGTCCCTGGGATATAAAGTGTGGTAGGAAGAGTGATGTGTCTTTCTGTGTCCTTCTTATGGGAAATGAGGCTGGGAAAACAAGGCAGACTACAAGACACATTTTCTTTCAGGAGAAACATCTGTTATGAGGTGCCAAAGAGAAGCCCAAGAACAAGCAGCAGAAGGAACTCTGGGGGACCAGCTAGGTCAGGTGGAAGGGAACGAAGCAGAACAAGCCCAGAAGTGTTACGGCAAGGGAGAGAGAAGCTATGGAGAGGGCAAGGGGAGGGGGAGGAGGCCTTCAAGAAGGCTGCTCAAGGCCAGGCACGGTGGCTTGTACTTGTAAGCTTCAGCCTATGAAGCGGCTGGGGCTAGGGATCGCAGTTTGAGTCCTGCCTGGGGCCCGTAGCAAGACCTAGTTCCAAAAAAATAGCTGGGCGTGGTGGCGCGTGCCTGTAATCCCAGCTACCTGGGAAGCTGAGGCTGGGGATTGCTTGAGTCTGTGGTACCCCGGGCAACAAGAGCCTGCGGTTCCACAGGCAAAAATAGCAAGACCTAGTCTCAAAAAAAAAAAAAAAAAAGGTTGCTCAAATCAGCAAGAGTGTGGGAGGGATACATGGTGGGGGCACTGCGCAAGGCAGTTTGGCATTGATGGGAGCAAAGGAGACATACAGGCTGAATTTTGCAAACTAGAGGGTGCAGAGACACAGGAAAGCTGGGAGCCAAGAAGAGGCATTGCTCCTCTGTCCTGGGCTAATCTATGAATAGAATGCAACTTGATACAAACACCTTCAAGATTTGTTTTGGAGGAGATAGACAAGTTGATGATAAAGTGCATCTAAAAATGTAAGAATATTCATCACCAGGAAAGCACTGTTAGTAAAATGATACTGACAGATAGATAGAAAGAACAATGAGACAGGCTATAAATCCAGAAAGGGAATGAGGTACAATGAAAATATGATGAAGAATGGGCATCTCAAATAAATGGGGGGGAAGATAGATTTAAAAAAATACGTAAGGTTGTCATTTGGAAAAGGACAGAACAGAATCAGTTTCTCACAGTTTTCAGAGGATAAATTTGAAGTGGCTCAAGACCTAAACTGCAAATATTCATTCAAGTATTAAAAAGAGAAAAGATTAGCTGGGCACGGTGGCTCGTGCCGGTAAGCTTCAGTCTATGAAGCGGCCGGGGCTAGGGATCGCGGTTTGAGCCCCGCCTGGGGCCCGCAGCGAGACCTAGTTAAAAAAAAAAACAGCTGGGCATGGTGGTGCGCACCTGTAATCCCAGCTACCTGGGAAGCTGAGGCTGGGGACTGCTTGAGTCTGTGGTATCCCCCCGGCAACGTGAGCCTGCGGTTCCATGGGCAAAAATAGCGAGACCTAGTCTCAAAAAAAAAAAAAAAAAAAAAGAGAAAAGATTAAAAGCAACAACAACAACAAAAAACATGGGAAAGACTGATACTCTGGGTACATAATAAAATCAAAGTGGTCTGCATGACAAAACAACTGTTATTCCATCAGCAGAATAAGATGTCAAGTTGGGAAACACGTCAAGAGCTTCTAAAAATGGAGCCAATTATGACCAATAACCTGACACTGGACATAGTGACAAAAGATATGGATTGTTCATTTTAAAAGAAATGCAAAAGTAAACACATGGAAAGATGACCAACGTAGTTCACTCAAAACTAGAAAAATGTAAATTAAATTAAAACTATACTGAGATGCCATTTCTCACCATCAGACTGAAATTACCCCAGAAGTTTGACGTCTTTGTTGGTGAGGCTGCGGAAAAGCCGCTCTGCACGTTGTTGTGGGAGTTAGAAAAAGACAGCCTTTAGGAAGAGGACTCTGATACAGCTGACCCACACATGCGTCCGCTCCATGGCAAAACCACACAGCAACACCACTCTAGGAATATACTCCTAAACTGCGCTGGCACAAAGGGGAAGAGAAATGTACAAGAGCAGTCACTGCAGGCATGCACAACAAGAGAACCGAAACCCAAAGGCCCACCACTAGGACAACTGAACACTAGGGCAAATGAACGAGGCTGAGAGTCACTCAGCTGGAGAGAAGGGAGGACAGGTTCACTAAATGACAAATGGAGTGGGTCTGGGACGTACTATTTATGTAGGAAAAATTACCCAGGTGTCAGTGTGCACACCGCACACCTGTGAAATACATGAGGAGGAAAAGGAATACATACATATATGTTTTTGAACACTAGGAGGTTAATACAAAGTCTAGTAAAAAATGGTTACTAACTTACAGGGAATGAAGAAGCCAGCAGTAGTAGTTATAGGAGCCAGATCTCCCCAAGCCATCCTTGGCCTCACCCTCCCAGAGCTGGGATTACAGGTGTGCACCACCACTCACAGCTTGTACCAACACTTTCAAGAAACATATAGCTGTTTTACATAACTAAAAAATAAAAGTGAATCAAGAAGAAAAAGAAAACAATGAATCCAACCTTGTATCAAGTTGGTAGTACACAGGGTGACCTGGAAACAGGGTTCTGATGACTTGAAAGTACAAAAGCAAATCATCCAAGCATGTTGTAATGCTCAGAGTGCTGGGTGGTACTCCTATTATACTGTAACTGTATTTACCATAGAACAAAACAAATATTTATGATAATGTGCTACTGAGCACGCAAGGGAAGACATACAAGTGGAAATCAAAGAATAAAATCCTGACAAAGGAGTCATGATCATAAAGTATGAGAAAGGAAAACCGCTTAAACCAATGCTGCTGAAAAGCTTGCACCACCACATGCAAAAATATGGAATTTGATGTCTTTACTCCACACACAAACTAATTCAAAGATGAAAAACTTGAAGGCATAAAATACCTGAAAGAAAACACTGGCGATACACTTCTGGCCATCAACTGTAGAGATGGATCTGGGGACACAATTCCAGGAGTAAGGGCACCAAAGACAAAAACAAGTGGATGAACTATAAGGTTTTGTGTCGCAAAAGAAACCACTGCAAGAACAAAAAGGCAACCTATAGGCTGGGAGAATATGTCTGTATGTCACATGTCCAAGCAGGGCTTATTTCCAAAATACATAAAGAATTTATAATGGCAACAGCAACAATAACAAAAAATTATTTAATCAAAAAACTGGTCAAGAATGCTAGATACATCTCCAGAGAAGACATCCAGATGGCCTACAGGAACATGGAAACACGCTCAACATCATTTATCACAAGGGAAATGCAAGTCAAAACTAAAAAGAGATATCACCTAACCCCTGTGAGAATGGCTATTACAAAGGCTGGAAACAAAAATTATGGGCTAGAAGATGTATCCACTATATCAGAAGATGTATCCACTATATCAGAAGACAAAGGTCAAAGTAAGGGGTTCCCTTTGGGCGAAGACTGGACAGTTGGAGCAGTAACAAAAAGAGGTTAACTGTAATATACTGAAACACAATATAACAAAATTCATTCTTTTTTGGAGTCTAGGTCTCGCTATCTTGCACGGGGAAGTCCCGAACCCGTCGACTCAAGTGACCGCATACCACCGCCACCAATTATTTTTTGAGACTAGGCCTCGTTATGTTGCCTGGGGTCATTTGAACCCGTGGACTCAAGCAATTCCTAGCCTCAGCCTCTCAAGGCTGGGATTAAAAGTGTGCATCACTGTGCCCAGCTTGGGCATCAATTTCTTATGAGAAGAAGCTAGCAGTCTTCCTGCTTTCTCTAAACAATACAGTGATCAAAAATTTTAATTTGATAAAAAAAAATCAAAGTTAATAAAAGAATGATGCAAAACAACCCTGTATTTCCTATTTAATCTGCTGCTAATTAGCAGATGGCTGGTAATCTAGCCTGACTGTGACTGTGGGGAAGAGGGTCCTGGAAGTGGTGAACAACCTACTATTCATTTCTTTCTTATCTTACCTTCTTAAGGACCACGGAGAGCACCAAGAAAGGGAGCCCACCAGGGTCATGGAACAGGAAAAAGGATTGTGAAACGGAGTGGAAGGTGAGTTTCTACTACACAAAGATTTAGCAGCACCAACCCACAGAACTCAGCAGCTGACTACACGCGGGAGGGGGTGGTCAGATCCATGGTCAGGGATGAGCTAATAACTCTTGCCACTAAGTGTGAACATCTTTCCCATCCCTAACCTGACTGGCCTATGATCTGGCTTGGCAAGGAGTAAGCAGGGAAGTGAGGGTCTGTGAGGCCCTGAGGGTTTTGCTTCTGTTTTCTCAGGTATCACCCGAGACCACCTCAAAGGTGGAAGCCACCCATTGCAGTACAAGGGCTGTGGAGAAAGGAACTGTCAGAGCCAAGGGCCAGCAGGATCAAGTCACACGAGGGAGCCACCAGACTCTGACAGGCAGCACAGTTCCATCTCATGGCCTCTCCTCACTTAACGAGTGAGTCACTCAGTTGCCTCCACCTCAGTTTCCAATATGTAAGACAGCAATAGTAAGAGTCATAGGGCTAGTGTGAAGATTAAATGAGGAAACAGGGCCGGGCACAGTGATGCATGCCTGCAAGCGGCAGCCTAAGAAGCTGCGGTGGGGACCGGGAATCGCGGTTCGAGTCCTGCTTGGAGCAACGTAGTGAGACCTAGTCTCAAAAAAATAGCTGGGCATGGTGGTACATGCCTGTAATCCCAGCTACCTGGGAAGCTGAGGCTGGGGATGGCTTGAGTCCATGGTACCCCGGGCAACGTGAATATGCGGTTCCACGGGCAAAAATAGCAAGACCTAGTCTCAAAAATAAATAAGTTAAATTAAAACAAGCAAACAAATAAACAAATAAGGTAATATATACACACATTCACAGGAAAGTTTTAGCACATATTTAAAATAAGGTGCTGTCTATGGTTTACCGCAAACTGTCTTCAGGATAGCGTTGTCCTACTGCTTCTTGGAGCTGAACATTAAGAAAAGACACATTCTGCCAGGTTTCCTTTTCTCTTATTTTATCAAATATTGATGTGTAGAAGTCATACATGGTATCACCACCTTCCATTAAGAAAAAATTTCTCATGGCCTGTAAATATTCAACCAGCCTGAAAGGAGAGAAGATAAGTTACAGAATAAGCTAAAGCTCTCAGGCAAGCTTCTGGTTCACCAAGAGGAGGTTTTTTTTTGGGGGGTGGGGGTGGGGGGGACGACTAGGTCTCGCTACTTTTGCCCATGGAACCGTAGGCTCTCGTTGCCTGGGGTACCATGGACTCAAGCAATCCCCAGCCTCAGCTTCCCAGGTAGCTGGGATTACAGGTGTGCACCACCACACCCAACTATTTTTTTGGAACTAGGTCTCACTATGGGCCCCAGGCGGGACTTGAACCGCGATCCCTAGCCCTGGCCAATTCATAGGCTGAAGCTTACAGGCACGAGCCACCGTGCCCGGCCCAAGAGAAGGTTTTGTATACTACCTTCACAGTGAGACAGGTTTATACTCCAGTTTATAAATCAGAAATACGAATCTCCTAATATAAAAAGAAAAAGAAGTACTTAACACCTCTTAAAGACATCATAAAAAACTAGTATATGCTTTACTTCAATAAAAAAAAATGTATATTGTAGAAAATCAGGCAGTCTTTTAAAAGGGTAAAAAGCTAAATCAAGTCCTTCTATGAATGGTGAATTTTTACTGTTAATATTTAGTGCATTTCCTCCTAAGTCTTTTTTCCCATGTGTTTGGAAAAAAAATATAGTTTCTATAATTTAGTTTCTTAAACTTTACAATCATTTTACATTACTTAAAATTATGTTTAAACATAATTTGCATGAACTTACAGAGTTCATAAAATTTTTTTTCTTTGCTTTAGTGAACTAGTCACCCATTATACCAACATCATGCTTTTCCCTTTGATAGCAAACTTCTCGATGGGCAGTTTTCTGCAATAAGCTTTTTCTGTATTTCATTTGCCAGGATAGATTCTCAGAAATAAAGAACTAAATTTCTCAACATAGTTAAGTTATTGGTGATTATTAACTGATCCCTCAAAAGAAAATTATTTATTGCATATCCATTTCCTACTCTCATAAGAATTAAAATTTTTATGAAAAAAATTAAAATTAAGGCTTAAAAATAAAATAACTCAATTGGAGAACTAAGGCTACTGGAGAAGTAGGGCTGGGTAGGGGAGGACAGGGGGAAGGCGACCCAGTGGATGATATTGGAGAGTTACTGGTGCTTTGGTGGTGTGTGTTCTTGCAACTAACATACACTGGAAGAGGTATAAACCTGTATCTCTAAAATATATATGCAATATTGTAAACCAATATTACTTCAATAAAACAATTTTTAAAAGGGTAATTTCCATATAAATAAAACATAATAAAATCAAATTTATCTCATTAAAAAGTGTTTTCAACTATTCTTAAAGCGCAATAAACTATTGGCTATTTCCAAAACTAAAGAACTCCATTATACCTGTAATCTTTTTTCAGCGTGTGCATGAGGTTTCCACAGCAATCAAGATACTGCTTGTCAATATGAGGATAGAGGCAAGATCTCAGTGTTAATTCAAAAGTGTGACACGTCACAGATTCTGATGATCTGTCTACACATATGTCTCCACCAGCAAATTTCTCGTGAAAATCAGTCTGTTCCAGATACAACCTTTAACAAGAAAAAAACTTCTTTTAAACAGCTGTTGTCAAACAGAATTCTCTTAAATGCCAGATCCCATTTTTATCTTTAGTCATAAAAGATTGTCAACTGTTACAGAAAATCCTTTCCCTCAAAATAACCTTTGTATGAACCAGTCAATCACAGTATTGCTGCTGTGTCTTTCAGGGTACAGCACTGAGTAGGTCTTTCTGGCTTTAAGTTAACAGGGCAATGTGTGGGCATTGACTCATGAGTGCCCAAAAGTAATTGAGGGACAAGATTCGGCTCATGCACAGGGAGTGTGATGAAGGTGCATGTGACGCTCATCTCATGTAGGCTTTCCAGGCATCTCCTGTGCCTGTGCCTAGCACAAGGGATGAAACAAGTGTCTCTGGGTTTCCAAAACAAGGAGGCCCAATTACACATCTGAAATAAGGGACTGCAGTACCTTCCTGATGCCAGCCACTAGAAAGGACAGTTTACAAAGATTTTTGTTTTTTATGGCTGGAAAACCCTATTGGCAGAAGCAGTTAGTGAATATCACACAGATCTTGCCATCTCAATTACTGAAAATCTTGCAGGTGTGTGTCACCTTGCAAAGTTCACTGCCAACAGGGGGTCATGAACGTCATCCAGTTCCAGATGCCTCTTGGCAATGGACTGCATCTTGATCAGGCTCTCTTTGGCTGTCTCCTGCTCGGAGCCACCCAGGGTGCTAGACTCTTCTCCATGTCGAAGACGCGACTGCACGGATTCCAGGAAAAGCGTGTACAAGCTTTTCCTGTCTGCATCTGCAACAAAGAAACATGGAATGTGAATTGCATGCACTATGGCAAATAATATTAAAAAGTATCAGGTAATCTCATCTTCAGAGAGGCTGTGCTTTTCCTTTGACTGTCCCTGCTTCTCTAGTGACATTATAGCACAACTAGCTATTTTTGTAACCTCTGTTAAGCAACTGCAAAGTTCATTGTTAAAAAACCAAAATATAAGCCGGGCGTGGTGGCATGCGCTTGTAATCCAAGCGCTGGGAGACAAGAGGCCAGGGACCGCTTGAGTTCACAGGTTTGAGACTACCCAGGGCACAATAGTGAGACCTGGTCTCAAAAAAAGCAGCAGAGTGTGGTGGTGGGTGCCTGTAATCCCAGCTACCTGGGAGGCTGAGGCTGGGGATCACTTAAGTCCGTAGGGTCAGGTCCAGCAACATAGCGAGACCTAGTCTCAAAAGAAAAAAAAAATTCCAAAATATAAGCTAAGTTTCTGGGAACAGAGTAGTAACCTAAGAGGTTACTTTGAAAGTTATCATCACACTGGGCTGACCTATGAGAACTGAGTCAACTTTATGGGAAGAAACATTTCCACCAGTGGATCTAGAAAGCACACTCCATTTTATTTCTCAGTCAAAAAGGAAACACTCTACAAAGTGAAGATGTTATTTAAAGTAGATACACTAATAAAAGCAAAATAATTAAGGTAAGAGTAAGGGGATTTACAAACAAAACAACTAAGCTCACATCTAGAGCTTTAAAGTCTTTTCAGGCAGGTGATAAGAACTTCTAAGCATACTGCATCAGAGAACAGAAATTACACCAACATTTTCTTGAAATCTGTGATCACATCCAAAGTGCTCATTAGCAAATTCTTAGTTGCCAGAATCCATGGTTCTCACAAGCGAAACATTGTACCACCTGAGGAAATGCCAGGACTGTGCTACAGGAGTCCAGAGAACACAGTCCAGAGAACACACAAGTGGGATTTATTAGCTCCGCCAATCACACACAGTGTGACGCTTCCAATGAGGACATTGTTTTTTCCCAACTAAGAGCAGCCGGATTTAATAATGTGCCCATGGCTAAATGATTTCCATGAAAATAAAAGGTTCTGCTAATTTCCAAGCTACAAAATAACTACAGGTCTCAGGACAAGTGTGAAGGGAGAGCGATGGTCAGATGCGGGCTAGAGACACAAGGAAGACGCTACCTCTGGCAGTGGCCTGGCAGGTGGTGTTCTCTGAACACTGCAGGTTCTTTAGCAGCTGCATGGACTTGCCAGCCATGATGATCTGCTTCAGCACAGGCTTGAGGAAGGACACCATAGTGTGCTGCCTGCTGGAGGGTCCCTGCTCACTGCCCGAACTTGCACTTGCGTTATCACTCATTTTCTCCTCGTTCTCGGTTTTCTCTGACACGCTGTACAGCGTGTATGTTGCGTACCAGAAGTCTCTGTGATTCACTGGAACATTCTTGTTTCTACAGAGATTCAAAAGAATTTTAAACTTCAACTTTTTTTTTTTTTTAAAAAACATGACCCTATCTCAAACATGTCATTCAGGTATTCTGAAACACAGTCTAAGGCCAACTATTGTAAAACAAAGCAACCTCTAGGCAAAATGGGCAGAGGTTTGTCAGTTTTCACTTTAACACTGGAAAGTGGATAAATATTCTAAATGGCATCATTAAACTAAGCAGAAAGTTTCCTAAGTTGGTATTAAATAAATGATTAATTTTATCCTATTTGGAGGTAGAAGAAAAAACCCTTATCCATTTTGCCAGCTCCTGTGAAAGTAATCTCCAGACTTTTATATCTGTTTTCCACATAGATTCTTAACAGGGCTGCTGTTAACAACAAAGTGGTGGGTACTCATCCTCCAAGAAGAGTCAGAATCCCATTTTCACAAGTTCATGTTAGATCAATGAAACCAGACTTAATGACAGACATGGGAGTCAACTAAAGAAAGGACAATTCATTTACATGAGCGTTGTATAAACAGGGCTACCTTTCTGGAGCACAAAGGACCTAACGTTATCCTTCTTGATGAGTTAACTGGATAGCTGTCAGTTACTAAAACTAAAGTATGTAATTTAAAGCAGTAAAAAAAAAATTACCAGATTACAAACAACTCTATCTGTAATTTACACAATTTTGTTCTGAAAACTAACTGAAGGGGATCGTCACATATAAATTAAGGTTTTTCTCAACCATCTTACTAAATAAACTAAGAAAGTTTAAAAGTTAGCTAATTTAGTAAAATAAGAGGTATACTCTATGATATCTTCATAGTCTTTATCTTATTAAAAACCAGTAACGAAAAGTCATTTGTTATCATTCAAATTAATTTTATGGAAAGCAGTGCACCTTTTCCTGTTTTCAGCCAGCCAGCAAAATACTATTATTTAAAAATAATTGGCTAATAAAAGTTGTGAACTGACACAAGACTCAGAAAAAGGTATTTCTGGGTCAGCAACTTATGTAGTCTATAAAAAAGCAATAGGAGTAGTTGCTTGGTGACAACACAGCTATGACATTTGAGCGGCTCTCCCTCCATATGGTCTGATGCTAATGCAAGCATGCCATTTCCACATGAGAACAGAGGTAAAAGCAGCACCAAGAGTGCCCCTGAACTGCAGATTGCCAGCCCTCACCTCTGGATGATGAACTCTTTGGCACTGTCACACAGGTGTCCATGCACGATCCATTCATCCACGATCTGCAGGTAGGGCCGTACTGTTTCCACCCAGAGAGAAAACAGCAGGGAGACCTAGGGAGAGTGTGTAGGCCTCTCAGAAATCCCTCAAATCTCACTGAAACATGGTCTAATATTTCTGAAGTACCTTTAAAAAGTGATCAAATTTGTTTTTTTCTTACTTTAGCAAAGTAATTAAAAACCTAGAACACATGCTATAAAATCCTTATGAAAAGCTCACCTAAAAACAGGATGACCATACAGTCTGTGGTCCATAGTAGGACCTTCTCAACAGTGAGAGAGCTACACAGGCACAACAAGCCTAAACTGCACGGTCTACACTGGGGTAGTTATCTCCTCTAAACCACGCTATGTCAAACTGTCCATGAAAGATGAGAAAATTATTTCATTTTACTACAGTTACCAGTGGAAAATAAAAACTGCATAACTCAAAAAAAAATCAATTCCTTTATATTGAACTACAGTACCAAAATGGTAAGAAAACAAAGTTACACTAACAAATTAGGAAACACAACTAAAATATGTACCCAAATAACCTTGCAACTTTTTAGATTGTAGTCTATATATTTGTACTTTTTTAAATTGTGGAAAAGAGATATATAACAACGTCTATCTTAACCATTAAGTACACAGTTCAGTAGTGTTAAGCATATTCACACTGTTGCGAAACAGACTTCTGGAACATTTTCATGCTCTAAAACAAAAACTCCTACCTATGAAGCATCTCCTTTTTCCCCCCGAGTTGCCCAGAAAAATCACTATTTTACTTTGCATTTCAATACATAGGACTCCACTAGATATCTCATACAATAGATTTGTACTTTTATTTAAGAAATAGCTATTGCAAATACCTATATAAGTGAGCAAGGAGTTCTTCACATCTTGCTTTTGCATTTTGCTTTATACTTGCCTCAACTTCTAATGAGTCTAACAGTAACAAAAGCTAGTTTCCTATAACTTGGAATTTGGAAGCTAACTTAAAAACTTTATTCACTTATCTGATACATGTGATTTTTTTTCCTTACAAAAAGCTATGGTAGAATATCCACCTCTCCTCTAGAGGAGCAGGACACATGCATCTTAGACTAGACAAGGGACCCACATACGGTTTGTTCAGCGGCTTCTCCAACACTGTCGTACTCAAGAATGGCCTTGTACAGTATGTTGAGCAGGTGAGACGCTCTGACCACATTTCGAGTATCAGGGGGGACTTCTGCAACTCCAGTACTGAATACTTTGTTTAGAACCTTGAGCTGAGCTAGTCGAGGTGACAACTGGTCCACAACTATTGCAAGTGTTACTGTAGTATCTGCAAATACCAGGAAATCAAACTCACTAACAAGGAAAAATACCTGCATTCAAATATGACATAAACAAGTCATTTATGGAAAAGCACAGCAAATTGGAGAGTGGCAAGTTTCAGTATCATACGTAAGGAGCTAATTTCCTTAAATAAAAAGACAAAAGAAAAAGAATGTATAAAGAAACTGACAGTTCATATGTCATTTAAACACAAAGAGAAACTCAACCTCAATATAAAATCAAAAAACTAGGCAAATAAACAGACCACAATAGGCTACAGTTTCAGTGAGGGGGGGAGGGTGATTATGAAGGGGTATCAAGATCACATTCCATGGAGACAGCACAACTTTGCATCATGACGATGAAGGTGGTTATAAGAATTTATACTTGATAAAATGTCATAGAATCACATACAAATTCTTCCCCTCCATCCTAGTCCCCTCCGCATCCCAAAATCAAGTTACCTGTAAAACTGGTGAATCCCTCATCAAATTAAGTTTGCAGACCAGCAAACACTGTCAATGTCAATTTCCTAATTTTAGTGATCTGCTATAATTGCCTAAGATGTCACCACTGGGGAAGTTGGGTGATGAGGACATGGGGCCTCTCTACTACTTTTTATAGTAGCCAAGGGGTGGGGGTGGGGGTGGGGGAACACAGTATACCAAATTATTGTTTTAGATTTAAAAGTTACATCCGGGCACGGTGGCATGTGCCTATAAACAGCAGCCTAGGAAGCTGCAGTAGGGACCAGGGATTGCAGTTCAAGCCGCACCCGGGGCAACGTAGTGACACCTAGTTCCAAAAAAATAGCTGGGCGTGGTGGCGCGCGTCTGTAACCCCAGCTACCTGGGAAGCTGAGGCTGGTGATTGCTTGAGTCTGTGGTACCTCAGGCAACGAGAGCCTGTGGTTCCACAGGCAAAAATAGTGAGACCTAGTCTCAAAAAAAAAAATGTGCAGTAACAGCCCACACGCCTGGTTCAGCCATGTTGCCGGGCACTGAGCCCCCAGCCACCCAGCCTACCGTGCTCCTTTCGGGGTTTGTGGAGCGCAAGGTGGGGGGGACCCTGCCACCTGTCAGGGCGGCAGGGAGTGGCTGGGGGCACCCCCTGGTCACAATACCATGAGGTGGCCGGGGAAGGCGAACCCCCTTGCTGGACGTGCAGGCTGGCGGGGGGCAGTGGGTGGTAGGGGTCATTCCTTCTAGTCTTCTCCAAATCCAGTCAACCCTCACCAGAAGCAACTAAATCAGTGATTCAACGGTAGTTGTACACGAATACAGAGGTGAAAAGCAAAGAAGTATTCTGGAACCATGAACATGTCAGATCCATGTCCTGTATAGACACGGGACTATAAGACTGACTATAGAGACGAACTACCTCAGAAATACAACCACTGTGATCTACAGTCACGGGAACGGAATTTCCTGTTCAGAGCTGCCTTTAGCATGATCAAAGGACCCTCCCACTTTAGGGGGTGAGGAAAGCCACAGAGACAGGCAGTGGCCCCATGACGAATTGGACCAACCATCTGCCAGGGCCTGTCTCGATCAAAAAAATGGGTGCACAAACTTTGGCTGGGAGAAAGGCTCCCAACGCCAGCAAACAGAACTATGAAACAAAGAAGAAGCAAAATATGACAGAAGATGGGCCGGAGCAGCTGACCAGAAAGAAGGAGGAGGCACTGAAAGAACAAAATCATGTGTGAACTGGTGGCCAGCAGCAAAAAGACACTTGGAAACTTCTAAACACAGGCCACTGTGTTCCAGGAAACTATGTCCACACTGGACAAAAGGACATTGCAACAGGAAAGAAAAGGAAGAACCCAACGGACTGAAAATTAAACAATGGCAGTGAAAGAAGAGATGAAGAGATGGGGGTGGGGGGTAGGTTGGGGGAGGAACACCCAAAAGGCAAATGGAAACAAAACTTATTCAATAAAAATATATATTATTAAAAAAAATGTTCAGCTACAGGTATTCATATGCACTGATGGCAAGACTACAAGCTTATTGACCTACATGCCTGTGAAGCACAATGGGGTATCTAGCAAAAACCATCCAATACACCACATTCCCTTTGACCTAGTATATTAGAGGAAGCTTGCTGTACAGATGTAAGATCATTTACATGAAAGTGGCTATCACTATAGAAACATCAGCAGTAGCAAAAAGTCAGAAACTTGAATGTCAATCAGGTGTATGATACAGTCATACAGTGAAACACTCAATTTGTAAAATATATACTTGTATGCATGACCCTCATAATTTGAACTTGAAAACAATGTGAAGACAAATGTGATGGGTTACTATGTTTCTGTACAGGTACATGAGTTGCCTGCATATATTTAAACTATTTCTGGAAGGTGCAGAGAAACTGATGGTTTTCCTTGGGGAAGGGAACTGAGTATCTGGCAGGGGAACTGGTATAGGAGATTTTTCACTATAATTAGAGGTGAATGGCTTAAAATATAAATTTAAAATATAGAAAATGAATACATTTATAATTATCTGCCATATAATGAGTTATTTTTATCACTTAACACTACAATCGCATTCAAAATATGAGTTAAGTGTCTTATGAGTAAAAAGGAAGAACATGTAAATACCATTATTGATGATGGACTTCTCAATTTCTGTCAGTTCCTCTTTGAAACTAATGAAGTATTTGTACAGGGCCCACATGAAAGCCTGGTATGTTCTAAAAGGAGCCTCGGTCGACTTCTTAGCAATGGAACCATTTGCAGGTAACATGTTTTCAGAGCTGTGCCCCATGACTTCATCAATGAATTCTTGGAGTTGAAAAACAACTTGGCCATACGTGGCTACTTGTTCCAGCACCGACTGCAAGCAGCTCTGTGAACCGAAAGCGCAGTTACAGTCAGCCTTCCAGAAGCACTCAGACTCAGACCCCCCTTACTGTATAGCATTTCTCAGACTGCTTTAAACAGTATTTGAGTTGAAGACGAAGTAACAAAGCAAATATTTAGCTTCATATTCAAAAGAAATAGTGTATTCACTGATTTATCTATAGCACAGAGGATTATAGTTTAATACTTAAAAACAAGAAACTAGTATACCACTTTCCCAACACAGGAAGGGAAGAAAAAGCAGAAAACAAATCAAACTAAGTATGAATTATACTAAAAACAACTTTCTAAGCACTAGGAGCTGTACAACTGAATTTTGTTTTTACAATCTTAAGTATATTCGATGGTTAGCTTTAATACTGCAAATGTTCTAAAGGTATATTTCCATGGCTTAAATAGTCTATTACTTAATTTTAATTACAATAAATATACAAATAACTTACTTGTGTCAAATGTGTGACTATAATATTGTTTCTCACTGTTACTTTCCCATCTATCAACTGAAATATGAAGAGCTTTTTTACCCCTGAAAGTAACCTGAAATGAAATAAAAAAGATGAGTGTATTTTTAGGCCTATACAAATTTCACCACAGTAATGCCTAAGAATTTTTAACAAAAGATTCAGAATTGAGGAGGGCAACAAAGAGGTTAGATAATAAAACGGATCAATTTTTTCTACCTGATTAGCTTAGAACTCAAGATATTTCAATATCATAGAGAAAAGTTCAAAAACAGTGCTGAGTAGGCTGGGCATGGTGGCACATGCCTTGTAAGCGGCAGCCTAGGAAGCTGTGGCCAGGGATCGCGGTTCGAGTCCTGCCAGGGGCACATAGAAACCTAGTCCCCAAAAAATAGCTGGACGTGGTGGTGCACGCCTGTAATCCCAGCTACCTGGGAAGCTGAGGCTGGGGATTGCTTGAGTCTGTGGTACCCCGGACAAGGTGAGCCTGCGGTTCCACAGGGAAAAATAGCGAGACCTAGTCTCAAAACAAGAACAGTGCTATCAAAGCATTTCCCCCATTTTTGTGATTGTTCAAACAGATCTTCCTATCTTTAAGAGGGTCAGTATTAGACTTTATGGCAGAGAGGGCCAGGCCAGGACCTGGAAATTCTAGTAGTTGAATGGCAAGTCGCACTTCTTTTTTCATTTTTCTAATGCAATCTATATTTTTTGTTCCTGGTTTCCAAGCACGGGCACAGACTATCTGTCACTGACTGCTCTCCCTGGGAACCTGCTTTGAACTCAGATATTTAAAAGCATGGGCTTATCTAAGTCATATGGACCATTCAGCTATCTGAAATGGAAAAGAGGTAAATAAACACAAATCACAATATCCAGTCAAATCTGAAGTCTGAGTTTCACAAGTCCCCTTCAACCAAGTGTAGGAACCCAATGGGGAGTTTTCAGGAGTCATATCTAGTGGTTTTTTCCAGTTCGCATGTGAACCTCCCTGAATACTTCTCTTTAAAGAAAAAACAAAATTTTGCTTCTCACCAACAGAGTTTTCTTGAGTAAGAGTTAGGTTAACAGGTCTCACCATAGGGTTTCCCGAATAGCCTGTGTCTCGGTAACAACTACTCTCTCGTCTGGCACATATAATGGGTCGCTGCTGTACAAGTGTTGGTCCCTGTTAGACAGCAAACATCAGGGGTCAATAAAGAGGTTCCTCATTAAGCAGAATTGCAAGTCTGAGAGCATATATGCTATATGTTCTATAATTTGTGCTATAATTTAAGCAGCAATAACAGCAAAGAAGCACAACATGGCTGTATGTCCCTCCAAGAAACACTCTGAGAGCAACTCTAACTGTGACCTTTATTACTGGTCTATGCAAATGTTTAAAACTATGTATTAGTGTTTTGTGGAAAGTAGCAACTATTTTTGTAATAAATGCATGAAACAATTCAAATGGCCAAATATATACCAATCCACTCACCTTAATTACAAAAGATAATTACAAAAGAAATGATTAATTTCATTAAAAAAACTTACAAATGGTTCAATTACAGCCATTAAGACAGTAAGTTTATTTATTTTATTTTATTTTGAAACTAGGTTTCGCTATTTTTGCCCATGGACCTCCAGGCTCATCTTGCCCAGGGTACTGCGGACTCAAGCAATTCCCAGGCTCAGCTTCCCAGATAGCTGGGATTACAGGCGCGTACCACCACGCCCAGCTATTTTTTTGGGACTAGGTCTCACTGTGTTGCCCCGAGCAGCACTTGAACTGCGATCCCTAGCCCCAGCTGCTTCATAGGCTGAAGTTTACAGGCACGAGCCACCGTGCCCGGCCAGACAGTAAGTTTAAATTTCTCTTTTTGGCTGGGCACGGTGGCTTGTGCCTGTAAGCTTCAGCCTATGAAGCGGCCGGGGCTAGGGATCGCAGTTCGAGTTCCACCTAGGGCCCGTAGTGAGACCTAGTTCCAAAAAAACAGCTGGGCATGGTGGCATGCGCCTGTAATCCCAGCTACCTGGGAAGCTGAGGCTGGGGATTGCTTGAGTCTGTGGTACCCTGGGCAACGAGAGTCTGCGGTTCCACGGGCAAAAATAGTGAGACCTAGTCATTCATAAATAAATAAATAAATAAACAAATAAATAAATAAACAAACAAACAAACAAACAAACAAATAAATGAATGAATGAATGAATAAATAAATAAATAAATAAATAAATCTTTCTTTTTGATCAGGCATGGTGGTGCATGCCTGTAAGCAGCAGCCTAGGAAGCCACAGTGGGAACCAGGGATTGCAGTTCAAGTCCAGCCTGGGGCAACATAGTGAGACCTAGATCTAAAAAATCAGCTGGGTGTGGTAGTGTGCACCTGTAATCACAGCTACCTGGGAAGCTGAGACTGGGAATTGCTTGAGTCTGTGGTACCCCGGGCAATGTGATCCTGTGGTTCTATGGGCAAAAATAGTGAGACCTAGTCTCAAAAAAAAAAAAAAAAAAAAAAAAATTCCCTTTTTTGTTAAGTCTAAATTTCTGAGTACTTAATTTAAATTACAAATCAAAACCAAATATCAAAACATCAGAACTTCTTTTATCAATGCATTAAATGAAAAATTTAGCTTCTTACCAGACAGCAGCTAAATTGGAATGCAAATGTAAACTATGAGGAAACTTTGAGGACCGACTTGTCCAGTACTGACGGACCACATGCTGCTCCAGCCAGCTACGGTTCTCCGCTTCATCTACCAGGAGGAAAGAGAAGGAATCTTATTAAGTTTATAAGTCAGCAAAACAAAACAAAAAAATCCCCAAAACATATAGCTAGATAGACAGACAGGTAGATATATACATTCGATCATCTTTGCCACAGTATTTGGACTTATGAATCCATTTAAATATTCATCTGGAAGAGGTTCTTTAAAAATAATAGGTACCTGAAATTTTATATATATAAAATCTTATCAGGTAGGGATGATATAGGGGGCACATGTCCATGACCATGGCACTATGTAGAGGGGGTGAAAGTAACCTGGGGTCTGTCCACAAGGGGGCAATAATGGAAATGTGGTGTTGCCAACGATAGAATGCTTTGCTGCATTAAAGGCAATGGAAGAGGCATTCAGAGAGCAACATCAATAAATTTAAAATGAGTTAAATGAAAAGCATAACAGAACAAAATCTATACATGGCATACCACCAGTATGTAATTTTAAACATACCAATCAACATGATATGTCTTATAAGAAATCAACATCTGTGAGAATACAGGTTATTAAGTATAGTAGAACTGGTTAAGTGGGTTGCCAAAGAAAGAACAATGGGATGGAAACCAGAAACAGGAGGGGGGAAGAAACAGACTAAATTAAAAGGTTCTGTATGGACTACTGTTGACAATGTATTCTGAATGTACTCTAAACTGACTAATTTACACTCACCCTAAAGAGCCAAGTGAACATCTAAAACAAATTAAAAAAGAAAAAAAAAAAAGGGAAAACCAGAAAATTATTAGGATGCAAATCAATTTTAGTTACTTTATGTCCATTAGGTCAGGTTTTCAAGCACAGTGAACAAGGCTGGGTCACTGACCCCAACTTCTGGGGATAGCTTTATGGCATGTGACCCTAGGAAAACCATTTAACCAGGGCATGTTTCCTTATTACAAAATGAAAAGTAAAGGTCAGAGGATCTAAATTATAAGGTTGCTTCTAGCTCTTTCTAGATTTTACCAATTCATATTTCTTCACTGAAAGCTGAAAAAGTAGACACTCAAATTTAAAACGTATGTAGATCTTTCCCTTTAGTTACTAACTTGATCAAACTCAATCTTTGTTTTGTTCAATAAAAAATACAATGGAACAGAGTTCTTAAGAATCATTAAAAAAAGAACAAAACTATACTCACTACACACCTTTTCAACATCATTCTATAATTGCTTCTTTGTTACTAGAGAAGAAAAATCTACAAATGAATCAAAAAGATTTGTTTTATAAGGACGACAGGACTTATTAATATCTTAAATCATATGGAATTGGTTCTTAAGCTTGCCTTTCCTTCTAGAAAAGCTCTATGAAAAAGATGACAGCATCAAAGACACAGTACCTTTCCAGCTCATGTGAGGCCCTGGCTTTCTGTTTTGCTCTTGTTCGTCTAATGGTGTTCTGTCTACCTGAATCCCAGAGTCCTCTCTGCTCAAGGGTTGTTGATCATCTTCATCTTCACTTTCTTCAGACCAATTCTGATTAAAAAAGGAAATATACCTTACCCTCAGAGTGCATAACAACTAGCGTTATTGACATTAAAAGATTAAATAAATTTCAGAGAAAAGTAAACTATTCCAAATTACTTCTAAACAAACTGAAAGTGCTTGTTATAGGAAAGAATTACTTGGGTGGCAAAAATCTTAACGTTTATAGTCCCTTAGGGATATTTGTATTCATTTGTTGGACCTCTTACTAGTAACGGCTTGATACAAAAACTTAACAAATCTGCCGTAATAAATATTCTCATTTAGTTTAGTGTTCTTGTTTTTGTCAAGTTGCTGCAGGGAAGGAAGAGGCATAAAAGTCATTGGTCTCACTTGGCACGTCTTCCTATTTTCAGTAGCAAAGCTACTTACTGGTGTGTCTACATTTGGACCAAGGTCAATTTCTTCACCTTCCATCAAATATTTTCCCCAGTCAAAATCATCTTTCTTTTCTAAAACAGAACAGAACAATCTCATCACCTTGATTAGAAACATAAAAAATATATGCTAAAACTATAGGAAAAGACTAACAAAGCTAAAAATGTACTCAGGAACTGAAAGCTAAGAATATCGAAATACTACTACTAGTACATTTAAAATGTTAATTTCTGTGATCTCAACTGATTTTTTCTTTATAAAATTGAAAGTAGATAATTTAGTCAGAACTTATTCTAGTTTCATAGTTTTACATCTTTCTATAAAAATTACAATATCTATTAGTGAAATTAGTACCAACGTTCTCTTTTATTTGCTATTTGTAAAAACATTTGGTAACATACCCACTTCTTTATTTCTTGGTGTTTCCACATAATTGCTGTTTGAAGGAGAATCAGACAGACACAGAAGAAGTGACAGTATGGAATAATGTGCATCTGTCTTTAAAACAAAAAATGAACAATATGAGTCACTGAGGTCAGTAAGAACTTTCTAAACTAGTTTCAGTAAAGATAACCCAATGACAGTTAAGTCCCCAGTAATTTTCCTATATGAAGAAAACATGAGTTTTGCCTAATTAAATCCAATCTCTGTATGTTTTTTCATAGCTTAAATATGGACACATACGGAATCCTCCCAAAACACATTACCTGAATCATAACAAGAAATCATCAGATAAACCTAAATTTAAGGGACAGGCTACCTTACACTCTTTCACAAATGTCAAGGCTAAGAAAAGCAGAGGAACTGTTTCAGGTTAAAAGGTACTGAGTGGTGAATGGAGCACAGGGTATACAGCAGCTTCTTTTATCTTCAACTTCTCTTTTATATTAAAAAAACCCAACAATTTAAATTACATTAAAATGTTACCCACAAATAAAAATAATCCAAATGTACTAAAGTCATAAACTATGCCTACAAAGGAGAGATGGGTTCAGTTCAAGGTAGGAAAGAGAGGTCTCTGATGCCTACAGAGCATCAACAAGTTTTCCTTTAGTAAATAAGCCCAAGGCACACAGGGTTTAATGGCAATACTTAAAGTAAATTTCCGAAAGATTATCGTCTAGACCGTAGGCAATACTAAAACAGAATCAATACTTAAATATTCACATAAACAAGTTGACAATAATCGACAGGAAATGATGAATTGCAATAGCCATCTCACACTAGAAGGAATACCTTTATTTCCTTTATGCTTGGAAGTGATGCATTTAAAAATTCCTGAGTTAATCTCTTCCAACTAGCAGCTTTGCTGAGATCAGAATGGATGATGAACTTTTCATAGATTCTAAAATATATTTAAAGAATCAAATGATAGTTATAAAGTAATATAAATAAGAAGGCATAAGAAATAACATTTCAATATATGTACGTATATGCATAAAAACATAAAACGGACTTACCCTTCTATTATCTTTTCTACTTTGTGGCTGTTGACATCTAGGAAACGATGAAATCTAAATGATAAAATGCAATTCTTATGTCTATCTTGTCATGTAGTTAAAACATAACCCTCCATATCCTCTCCCCAGCCATCTTGTACTTAGACATTTTGAGGAGTGCATCTCTCTGTCTGCATTGCCTCCACTATGGAAGCAAACCACCACCACATATCAGAGGCTGCTCAAACTCCCTTTTGCAGGATAAAGGTGATGCTGAACCTCTCCAACTTGTCCTCTACCTTCATGTAATGCCTAAATCTACCAGAGCACTTAATATCTGCAGTGCCTAAACTTTTCATGCCATACTGAAGTCCAGGAAAGTCTAGGGACACTTTCTTAGAACTATGGTTTTAAATCATAACATTAAATACAAAAGAAAGCAAGCATACTGAAATACAGCTTTTAAAGTTTAATGATACATTAAGAGACGTATTTCTTTATTAAAGCATTCCTTAAATAGCAAGAGCTACCATTGGGTGTATTATTATTATTATTATTATTAAAGTACAGTAAACAATACTTAGAAATTTCTGCAAGAATTATAATAGCTGAAAGATAGGATTTCTATTGGTGATAGTTATAGTAAATTACTACTGCCAACTGTTTTCTTTCACAGCTGATGAAAAGGTTACCTATTAGGGGTTAAAGTCATTTTTTTCTTGTTCAAATTTATAAGACTTGAAGTCTATCATCAGCCTCTTGAGGTTAAGAACTCCTATTTAACATTGTAAGTAACTAACTTTTGTCTCTGTCTTCCTTAAGGATGAAAGCTATCTGCACCTATGTCTGGATTTCTAGGGCCTGGTACTTGACCATAATTTTTTTTTTTTTTGAGACTAGGTCTCGCTAGTTTTGCCTGTGGAACCACAGGCTCTCGTTGCCCAGGGTTCCACAGACTCAAGCAATCCCCAGTCTCAGCTTTGACCATAATTTTTAAAAAGCAAACATGCGTTGTTCATTTTTCTGAGGGAACAAAGCATCACAAAATTACAGTATAGCTCATTCAACTCGTTTCCCATTTTTTAATATCAAAACCAACAGTCTGACTTAAGCAAATCACACTACTAAATAACATTTAATTCTATCCCACTAGATGAATGAGTAGTACACCACTTTACCCACTATGATTTTGTTCCTCAACGTGGAGATAGCAACTTCTAACGTGTCTCTCTACTCTAAAATGATGCCCACCTACCCAGTGACATTTAGAAATATCAACAGAAAAATTCGGGATATGGCATAAAAAATTTCTAGTAGGAGCTGTTCATACACTGTTGTTCCATTTTAAAAACTGAGTTATTTCAGAAATTGTTATTGCCTCATTTCCATCTTCCATAATGAAAAACAGAAAAACAGCTCTGACTTGACCTCAGTGTCTAAGCTAGATACAATTAAAGAAAATGCACGAGAACTTATATTAGAAGATGTTTCACTTCTCACTCCATGAGAGAGTTTACTGTGCTATACACCAGGGACTGTTATATGTGCTGGGGCCAAAAAAAAGCAGACGAAGAGCCCACCCCTCGTGGAGGTGGGGGAGACAGCCAGAGAAGCACAGGTAAGATACCCAAAGTGTCAGGCCATGCTTTTCATAAAGATAAAAAGGAAAACCGGGCAGGGGCGATCTGGAGTGGCCCGAGAGCTGGAGATGGTGAGAACAGTTCTACAGAGGGTGAGACCATTGTTTCGTCTAAAATTTCACCTACCCAATCAAAAAACGAGGCTTGAAGTGCAGCGCCCGGCGCAACGGAGTGGGTGGAGCAAACTACAGACACAGACCCCTTCTCCCGGGAGACCCACCCACAGCAACCCACTGTGTCAGCAGCGTGCCTGCCCCGCGACCAGGGCCCCTCGGGGACTCGAGGACTAACTGCGCAGGAGTGGGGCTCAGAAGGACCCTGGGTGGGGCTGGGGTGAGGGGTCCGACCCCTCCTGACACGTTGCGGGCCCCGGCGCCGCGTCCCACACCTGAAGTTGGACCAAGCGAAGTTCAGGGCGAGTTGGAAGTTGGGGTCCGCCTCGTCTTGGAGGCCCGCCAAGTGGCGGATGAGGTCGCGCACGTCGCGATCTTGCTGTCTGTCCATTCGGCCCCAGGACGGCCCGGGACGGTCCATGACTCCAGTCTCCGGTCGCGCCCAGACGCGCCGCAACTAAGCCACGCCCACTCTCGCGAGAGTTTGAGTTACCGCCGCGTTGTGAGTCAGAGAGTGTGCGGCGGCTATCGCGAGAGTTCGTCTTCAGGCTGTGTGTGGTTTGGATGTTGATCTTAATGAGTGGCTGGAAGGAATTGTCTGTCGGGAAAGGGGGTTGGAAAACCCTTCTGGAGGTCCGTGTGATGGCCGAATTCCATTTTTCAGTCTTACCTGGATAGTTTGGGAGCGTCCCCAAGGAGCCGTTATTATTAATCAGGCTAATAATGGCTAGTGTTGATTGATGAATTGGGGGACGGCGTGACAAGCGTTCAGACCAGAGCAACCACCTGACTGCACAGATCAAATCCCGTAAGGACAAAGAGAGAGAAGTGACTTACACTCTCTATGTGAGCAATCTTCTGTTTGTCTTTTCATTAGACAAATTGATTAGGAAACAACGACAGACGGCTATCTCCTTTTAAAAACAAAATGAGGCTAACGACTCAAAAAGATGTTATAATGAGCGTGAGGAGCACTTTCATAATTTGTATCATGGATATAAAGTATAATGGTTCAACTTTTTGTGCTTGACAGGAAAGAATGATTAAAAAGTCAACATGGCCGGGCACGGTGGTGCGTGCCTGTAAGCGGCAGCTTATGGAGTCGCGGCTGGGACTGGGGAGCTCAGTTCAAGTCCCGCCTGGGGCAACATAGCGAGACCTAGTCCCCAAAAAAGTAACTGGGTGTGGTGGCACGCGCCTGTAATCCCAGCTACCTAGGAAGCTGAGACTGGGGATTGCTTGAGTCCGGGCAACGTGAGCCTGCGGTTCCATGGGCAAAAAGAGACCTAGTCTCCAAAAAAATAAATAGAGAAATAAATGGTCAACATGGAATCACTTAGAGTAGAATATCTAGCACTGAAATGCACCCGTGCTCTTTTGTATAGTCACACTAGATTCATGGCTATTTATTTTCACATGTGTTAAAAACTGATTGCAAAGAAGAAATACTACTGTCTTATTTTCCAGGAGTTAAACACCGCAGTTTTCTTTCACCCCAGTCAACTTGTACGAATCAATATTAGACATGAATTCTTACAGAATATAGAAAACAGAAGCTTCTTCAGATTTCTTTTTCAAGTCTGGAATGCTGATACTTTCCAATTAGGCAGCAGTTCTTCAGTCCTGTGATCTGGCTCAGAGCGGCTGCTTACTGTGGCCTTAGAGCAGCAGACATGATTTCCTTTAGGCATCTTTTCCACTGGTGTTTTTCTATTTATCTGTATGGCCAGGTCATAAAATATCACAAAAAAACTCATTAAACAAGTCAGAGATCAAGTTGACTTAGCAGAAGAGCCTAAAATATCTAAAAATCACCCATCCCTTTCCTGGAATTTAAAATGCGGTGCCAGCTGGGCACGGTGGCTTGTGCCTGTAAGCTTCAGCCTATGAAGCGGCCGGGGCTAGGGATCGTGGTTCGAGTCCCGCCTGGGGCCCGTAGTGAGACCTAGTTCCAAAAAAATAGCTGGGCGTGGTGGTGCGTGCCTGTAATCCCAGCTACCTGGGAAGCTGAGGCTGGGGATTGCTTGAGTCTGGGGTACCCTGGGCAACGAAAGCCTGCGGTTCCATGGGCAAAAATAGTGAGACCTAGTCTCAAAAAAAAAAAAAAAATGTGGGTGCCAAGCTCTATCCCTTTTCTCAGCCATGAACACCTATACCACCGACGAATTGCGGTCTTGACAGAACACTTATTCTTTCTGTCCTTCCATGTTTGTGAGGGAGAGTGAATGGTTCTTGTAAAGTGTGTGTTCTCCCAAATCTTAAAGTAAAATAGCTGCTCCAGAAAGATACATTCCAGATACTTAGTAATGGTCATCTCTGATCTGAATAAAATTGCGACTCTGCACATGCCAGCCTCATAAGCTTGTAGTCATGTACTTGGAGCCGGTCAGCACAGCTGTGGAGAAAATGATAAGACAAAAGCCCTCAGCAACAATAAACATAGTACCAAAGGGGTAAGGCCACGCTGCAGGACAGAGATGTAGACGCTGCATGTTACCTTTCTACACTAATATTACCTAATATTTTGATCCCAACCAAGAGGGCCATAGTAGGATGACAAAGTAAACCATAGTGTGAGGAGTCAGAGAATGGTGGGTGTGGTATCCCAATCCATTCTCGGGTCATCTCATCATGTAGCAATTGCCTGACTACAATTAAGGAGGTGAGCATTTCCACTGTGATGAGGTCCCTTTTTATAACAGGGACATACATAATGTAATGCCCCTCACTTGCTGTTCGAATATCAAGTCAGCTGACCACAGGCACCCTAGGCCCATGAAGCTGGGGAAATAGTCACATGCAAGAGAATGGTGGAGAACAAGGCTGCGGAGTAGGAAGTTGTACCAGCAACCCCCCCCCACCCTTCCAGCATCACCCTTGTGCAGGCTTATTTGGGGAGAAATATTGTCCTTTCAGCAGTTTTGAGTGCATTTTAATGTGATCTGTAGTTTGTTTCCGCTTTCATTTCACTCAGTATGTTTTGCAATTAAATGTCCCGTAAGTGTTTTGGGGAAATATAGAAGCTATTCAGCTTCATTTCAGTTTCAATTTCCAAAATGTAATAGATTCAGCAGGATGACGGTTACCAGGGGTCTGCAGGTACTGAACGGTGGGGTTCCTGATGCTGGTTCACCATCCAGAAGAAGAACCTAAACTTTTTTTTTTTTTTTTTTTTTTTAGACTAGGTCTCGCTATTTTTGCCTGTGGAACTGCAGGCTCACTTTGCCCCGGGGTACCACAGACTCAGGCGATCCCCAGCCTCAGCTTCCCAGGTAGCTGGGTTTACAGGTGTGCGCCACCACGCCCAGCTATTTTTTTGGGACTAGGCCTTGCAGCGTTGCCCCGGTGGGACACGAACGGTGATCCCTGATCCCTGCCCGCAGCTTCCTAGTCTGCTGTTTACAGGCACATGCCATTGTGCCCGGCTGTAACTTTTAAATATAAAATGAAAGCCAGGCACGATGGCACATGCCTGGAAGCTTCAGCCTATGAAGCGGCTGGGGCTAGGGATCGCGGTTTCGGTCCCACTTGGGGCAACATAGCGAGACCAAGTCCCTAAAAATAGCTGGGCGTGGTGGCGCACGCCTGTAATCCCAGCTGCCTGGGAAGCTGAGGCTGGGGATTGCTTGAGTCTGAAGTACCCCGGACAACTTGAGCCTGTGGTTCCACAGGCATGCGCCACCATGCCCGGCCCAAGAACCTAAATTTATTGCAGTTTCAATCTCTGCCAAAATGTAATCCCAAACCAGTCAACCCTAAACAGCAGCAGTGACATAGTCTGCTTTATCCAATCCCTAAAGGGAGGTGACATTACTGGAAAAAATACTTACCTTTCCCTTTCCCTCCCTCTTTCTGTCTATAAATGTATATTGTATAAACCCTTGCAGAATCTAGGTAGAATAAGCCTGATTCATGAATCGTTCATTATAGCCATTAGATCTCTAAAATTCATCAGTTTTCTTCTCACAATTATTTTGGTCAGATTAAGTTCTAAAAATGACTGGCATAGGAGCATCCCTGAAAACGGAGTAGAAGTTGCTTATGGTGGTGGAAATTTACATTGATAAGGGCAATCTGAATTTGTAAATGTGTTCCTCTGTATACCACAAATAGAAGGAAAGCTAAATTCTGAGAAACCTTTCAATGGAGAAGTTCTGGACATATATCAACAAAACAGTTATTTCCTTATTTACTGTGATTTGCTTGATAAGCTCCCATAATTAACTATCTCCATGTCCTGATACCTGTCTTTTTTTTTTTTTTATTTTGAGATTAGGTCTTGCTATGTTGCCCAGAGTGTCATGAACTCAAGTGATCCCCAGTCTCAGCCTCCCTGGTAGCTGGGATTATAGGCACTGGCCACAGCACCCGGCTCTTTTTCGAGACCAGGTCTCTCTGTGTTGCCTGGGGTTGTCTTAAACCCACAAACTCAAGCAATTCCAGGCCTCTTGCCTCCCAGCGCTTGGACTACAGACACATGCCACCACTCCTTGCTTGTCTTTTGGTTTTAGCTGAAGGTAATGCTTGGAGTGATGGCTTGGGCCCTTTTAGGCTGTTACTCATTTTCTTGGCTATCTCCCATATATACATGTTATTAAACTACTGGTTGTTTTTCTCTTGTTGATCTGTCTTTTATTATAAAGGACGTAACCAAGAGCAAAAAAGAATAGAGGGAGAATTACTTTTCCTCACCTACACAGAACTATTCAGTGACAAAAAGGGATGAATAGCCCTTGCAACAACATGTCAACCTAAAAATTCACAAGACAATGAAAATGACAAAGCACACTTATTTGGGGTCAAAGATTTGTGATCTGGTGTACAGGAATTTAAGCAGAAACCCTAAAATGTGAGACCCAAAAGGCACAAAGTCAGGTTTTTTTTTTTTTTTTTTTTTTTTAATGGGAATAAGTGAGGTAAGTGTTTAAAGAAAAGAAATTATTGGTATGGGGGGCCGGGGCGGAGTGGGAACAATCAGGGAGGGTGGGGGGTGAACCCCAGGGATTACAAAGATGTGAAATTTATATATAAATACATTATTTGATTATAAAAAAGGAAATTATTGGTAGTAACTACTTTTGGCTATACAGAGTTGATTACTCACTCTGGAACTGACTCAATCTATCTTACAAGACATGTTCATCATTATCTGTTCTCAAATAACTATTTGCTTGACGGTTTCTCAAACAATCCCTTTTGGGCCACCCCAAAGCTCGTTAGCCCAGTTCAAAGGTCTTTGGGTCATTCCAATGAAACAGGTTATGTAATTTTTCTATAATAATTTCCAGGTTCTATTTTTAAAATGGCCTCACAGATGTCAGCTTTTCACCGGGTGACTCTTAAAGTACATTGCTTCGTGAAAGAATCCAGTCTGAATAGGCTACTCATCGTATGATTCCATTTAAATAACATACTGGTAAAGGCAAAGCTACAGAGATGGTAAACAGATCATGGGTGGAAAGTTTGAGGTATTTCATATGATAATTGAATGATGGATACCTTTCACTATGCATTTGTCAAAAACCATAAACTTTTACAGTCAACAAATAAATTATAATCCATTCAAATTAAGTTGTCTAGGATATGGCACGTCACAGGATGGAATTACAGAATCTGACACAGAACATAATTGTATTAGAAAAGCATGAAAAACTTACTCTGTGTCATGGGGGGAAAAGGTGCTGACTTAAGTAACTTTGGAAATGAACAGAATCTGTGGGCTAATGGAAAATGTGTTGTACATAAACAGTGGATGCTGTTATATACAGCCCTTTCCCATGGGGGTGGTAGCTGACAATTTTGAAACTACTATTTCTGTAATCCAGAATGGAGCAGGGGATTAAATGAATGACAGATGGTGAGAGCCAGCTTTCCCACTGATGGAGGGAAGATATTCAAAGAAGAGGGTTATGTATTCATTGAGTAATACAGAACAGTATCCATAAAGTAGCTTGGAGACAGTAGTATACAGTCATCTGCATTTTAATATGGATGCAGGCAGTTCTACATAGAAAGCTTTGTAATTAGGTGTCTATGTGAGACTGGAATACATGCCTATAGTACCTGCATTGTTGCTGGGCACATTCTGTTCCATGTGGAAGATTTTAATGCCACTTCTAATAAAATGAACTAGAGCTCTTTGAAGAAATAGCTGACACATGGAATCAGATAGTAAATATGTGATAATCTTAAATATCAAAGTAAGCAAGCACCCAGGCAGGGCAGAGGGGAGGGGTGGGGGAAGCCCACAAAGATGGAATTAAATCAAAGAAATACAGGCTAACTATGAAAAGTTGCCATAAACGATTGATTTTGTAAATGTGCATTTTTACACATTCCTCTAAGTGTTCTGTTTCATGCAACAACTCTCTATTCTTTGGGTTTTAATTTCTTTCTTTCTAGTCTTCTACAGAATTGTCATGATTCATCAATAAATACTGACAGGTTTCAAAAGCAAATTATTACATGTGTTTGATGTTTTGAATTTTGGTTCTGTCTCTTTCTGTGGTCTCTTTCCTGGGCTCCTAGTGTGGTCAGTCTTGGTTCCCCTCATTCCCAAGGGAGCAGTCTCAGCATTTGAGGTGTATATGAAAAATGCCTGACTTAACTGGACTCATAAATGATAGTAATTATTATTGTTTTGCAAATATTCCAGACCGTGGCAAGGTGACTTGGCTGCAGCAGTCTCTCACCTAGGATTCTTAGAAGTTCAGGTAGCTTAGTTTTTCTAACCTCCAATTACAGAAATGCTGACATGGACAACCTAGTGGGTAAACACCGATTTCTCCAGTTTCCTTTCTGCAAGGAGAGGCCTGAGTATAATTGTGGTCAAGTAACTCCATTATCTATCACTAACCTGATGGGAAAAAACCCAACTTACACAACAGTGCTGGGATAGAAGTTACTGACCTGAAACTTGAGAAAGGAGCATTTCCTGTGTTCTCAAGTTCAGCCTGACGTGTATTGTCACAGCCACTCTTCCATGGACAGCCTGACAGTCTCACTGGGAGGCCTTGAAGAAGTCTCCTGTGAGGGGCTACTAGGGATGACTGGGCTGAATCAACAGTCAGAGAAACACTGATGTGTAAATCAGAGAGGAAGCATTTAACGCTGAGCCTCCTGTTTGATTTGGGATGGTTTTGACTTTGAAAGGAGAAAGCTGACACTGCAGGGGGCCTTCCCTGTCAGCGTGGGAAACCACAGGCTTTGGAGAACCCGGGACCTGCAAATATTTGGGTTTATTTCTTCCACACACGGATAACTTCTAGCTTTAATTCCTTCACATACTTAGCCCACTGCATTTTTATTACTGCCTGCACTCTGGGAGCCCATTAAACAAAGTACACACTCAACACATCAACAATACCAACCCAGGCCGTTGCTTGTACTGTTAATAGAAACCAAATGCCCCAGTAGCTTGAAACACCACATAGCACATTTTCCTTTTTCTCACTGATTTAAGAATCTCTCTCTGAGTTAATATTCTCCTCTATGCCCTCCACCTGGGCCTCCAATGTCTATTGTCTAAGAGTCTTTGTCAATTGCACCGAGAGACTTCCATCTCCTCCTGGATGAACTTGCCTGCCTTCTTTCATTACTTGCATGTCATTCTTTACAGAGAGGAACTTTGACCTTCTGAAATTCCTGCTGGAGATTAAATACCTAGCCCAGCAGTCCATGGGAGAATAACGGACACTTTCACTACTCACAGCAAGACCTCTCAGAGGGGTCAGAGTATTAACTTGTAGGGGGAAATGTGGATCGGATGGTCAATTGCAGAATGTAATTCACATTCTACTAGGCTTTTAGCACTGGAGGCTCTAAGACCTAGGCAGGGAATAACTGCTTATGGAGAACAAGAGATCCTAAGTATTTTACAGTTTTTTCTGTAAAATGCACAAATGTTGTTTATTCCTCTATGGAATTTTTGGTAACTTCAGTCCCACTTTAGACAGACTTGTCCTTGGTCTACTTCTATAATAGCTCTTTTGGTGGCCTATGGAACAATGGGTCAAAATTGCTGTTTTTCTCTCTTGCTTTCATTTCCCAGTTTTAGATTTTTCTTGTTCTTAAAACATTAGATGACTGATCAGAATGGCAGAAGTTAACACAAAGCTTAGTAAGTGCAGGAGGTGATCATTCCCCACAGCTACCTTCGATCTTGAAGTTACCAAGTCGGAAGGTGAAGGAGTCAGGAACGCAGTTGAGCAAAGATGTCCTTGCTCAGAATGGAAATCTGCTAACACATTGTTTTATTTTTTTAATTAATTTTATTATTTTTAAGAAGTTGACTGCACACACATACATATTTTACATCATTGTCTACCCCAGGTTCTCCCACCACCAAGTCCCTGTGAACCATCATGTAAATCTCTGTGCCCATTCCTTCCCCAGTTTTACCCCACTCCCCCTTTTGCTCTATGCTTCAGTTCTGCTGACAGTTTTAATTTTTCCTTATCTTTTTGTTTATTTGTTTTCCCTGTATCCTGCATATAAGTGAGATCATCCAGTATTTCTCTTTTTATTTCTGGCTTATTTCCACTAGCATAGTTCCTTCTAGGTCCATTCATGTTATCACAAATTCATTAACTTTGTCTTTTTTCATTGCTGAATAACATTCCATTGAGTACATATACTATAACTTTCCAGTCCATTTGTGTGTTTGGGGCATTGGGTTGTTTCTATATCCTGGCTATTGTAAATAGTGCTGTAATAAACATCCAAGTACAGGTGTCCTTTTGAAACTTTCAAGTACAGGTGTTTTTGTATCCTTTGGATAGATTTCCAGAAGTGGGATTGCTGGGTCGAATGGTAGTTCCATTTTCAATAGTTTGAGGGTCCTCCACACAGCTTTCCATAGTGGCTAGTCCAGTTTGCATTCCCACCAGCAGTAACATATTATTTTATAATTGAGTAGAAATTTCAAATTTCTAAACCTTTTTGAAAAATCTATGAATTTCATTAGGTGCATTTTAGACAATTGTTTACAGATCAATTCAGTTTTCTTCACTGGCCCCCTTCTTCTTATTGTCCACCTTGATTATCCTTCTTTGCTACTTACTCTCTGAAACAAGGAAGGAAGCATAACAGAGAGGAAAGAGGAAAATGCAGCTCTGTTTTCTTCCAACTTTGGAGTTAGTTCACATTTTCTTGGGATTGGGAAACTGAAATGCTGGGTAAATAAGTGTTGGTATATGTATTTGGATAATACAATGAGATGGTTATAGAGCAAGGAGTTAGTATCAGAAAGACCTAGACTTAAATTACTTGAACTAACTAAACTCGCCTGATCATGGACCAATTTATTAGACTCTCTTAGTTTTATTTTTCTCATTTGTAGTTGAGAACAGTATTAATTTCATAGGCTTGCTAAGGGGATTCAATTAGGTATGTTCCTAACTTATAGGAACATCTATTAAGTGTTTATATAATTATTATTGTTATTCTGCTGTACCCCATGGATCTGCTGCATATGGAGCATGGTTTAGCTGGACAGCCATGATCTCATCTTCTGTTCAGTGTGACAGAATATTTTTGAGATTTTAGTTGATGTTCTCCCTCCCTTTCTCTTTTCTCTGTTCAAACAGGCAGCAGGTTACTACTTAGGTGATTGAGCTTTGTGCTCAGGTCACACTGCTCAGTCATTAGAGATAATAAAACGGCATTAAGTGGATATAGCAATTTCAGAGCAAATGGAGAGTTATTTATAAGAAGCTGGACTCATAGGGGACTCAGTAGCTTTGATTGTGTTTGTAGGGAAGACACAGAAAAGAAAATTTTGAATCTGAATTATACCTCCTAAGCATTTCAGATCCCCCCAGATTCTTCTAGATCTTCTGTAGGAATAAGAAAATATCAAGAATGAAGTATTCATGCTCACTTGATTTTTTTCCCCCTAATTCGATCAGTTCAGCCCAATTATCACATATGAGTTTGAATGTGGCTTTGCTTGGGTCCCAGGAGCTTGCTTCTCAGCCTGTGTCACACAAGAAAGTAGCTGTGAACTATTACAGGACCTTGGTCCACCTGACTGGTTTCTGATAAAACTAATATAGACATTTCCAGAATTCTCTCAATGTTTGGTGTCAAATGACCCTATTGGAAGTATTGAAGAGTGGGGTTAAGAGAGTTCAAATTCTAGGCTGGGCACCGTGGCGCGTGCCTGTAAGCAGCAGCCTAGGAAGCCATGGTGGAGGCCAGGAATCGAGGTTCGAGTCCCGCCTGGGGCAACATAGCGATACCTAGTCCCAAAAAAATAACTGAGCCGGGGATGGTGCTTGTAAGCTTCAGCCTATGAAGTGGCCGGGGCTAGGGATCGCGGTTCGAGTTCCGCCCGGGGCCTGTAGCGAGACCTAGTTCCAAAAAAAAAAAATAGCTGGGCGTGGTGGTACGTGCCTGTAATCCCAGCTACCTGGGAAGCTGAGGCTGGGGATTGCTTGAGTCTGTGGTACCCCAGGCAATGTGAGCCTGTGGTTCCATGGGCCTAGTCTCAAAAAAAAAAAAAAAGGTTCAAGTTCTTTAGACTCCCAGAATCTCCGGGATTGCCCAACTCAAGTCTGTCTTCAGCAGAACCTAAGTCAGGAGGTTAGTGACCTTACAGTCCACTCAAGCGACTTGCCTATCACTGCCTTGGTTCTCGGTGCTGCTGGGAACTTCGCTGGGCCGGTCAAGACAACAATAGTAGCCAGACTCACTGAACAGTACAGAGGGTTTGGACTGGTTTGCTTTGAGAGTAGGCTGAGCTTTTCACTGCCACGTAGGAGACTGGCCCCAGTGAGGATGTGACTTGGCATGACCAGGACTGAACTCCAGATTTCTCATTCCCCTTCATGTTACGTGGTGCTAAAGACACTCTATATTTTGGATTATTAAAATTTAAGTGGCTTATAAAACCACTCCATTTTCACTTGCCCTGCAGCTGGGAGTGATTAGCTTAGTAAGCACCTTCTCTCTGTATACCTAGTGCAGCAGGACCTGCCACCCTCTCTTGCTCTCTCTGTCTGCTCTGGAGCATTTCAACCCTGCTGCCCAAGATGGCTTTGAGTAGATGGCAGTGCCCGTTGCACATGAAGTGCATCAGGGTCTCTGGAACAGGGCCCATGCACAAGTCTTTTCCAAAACTCCCAGGTGAGTCCCATGGTGGGTCTGAGAACTGTTGATTGAATATTGATTGATTGTATGAGATGTGGAGGCGGCTGGGTGAGATTGAGAGGAGGCAGCAGGGACGTTATGCCATCTTGGTTCAATGTGTGTATTAGCTACCCTTTCAGAGAGGAAAAAAATGGGTCCTTGCAAATCATTTTCTACAGCACTTGGCATAAGGCCACAGCAGGGAATTGCAACATTTTCTACATGCCACTATAATAGGTTAGGAATTTTAAATTTAGAGCCAATCCACGGTTTCATGAGGTTGGGGGAGAGGGTTTGTATTGCCCGAGGCTGAATTCTGTATACATGACATGAACATTTTCTCAAGAAGGGAGTACATTGTTTTCTTTAGGTTCTTAAAGCCGTTTGTAATCCAAAGAAGGTTCAAAAATTTAGAAAATTCACTATTGATTATTTTCGAGCACTAGTAGAACAAAGAAAGCCCAGGGTATTAAAATCGGAAGAAACCAGGGATCCCTGACATGGGTGGCAAATGATAAAGACCAAGGAATGGTTGGAAATGCTGGTACAGGGGCCGTGAACTTAGAGGTCATTACTAGATAGGGGCTGGGGAATCAGAACTTTTAAAAAGTTCCCCAGATGGTTCTCAGGGAGAGCCAGGATGAGAACCAATGGATTCATGAGACCAATCTGTTTTCACATGAGGAGGCTGAAGTCCAGTGGAATGTCTCCATCTTGTCCCTGACCATGAATACTATTGATGCTCATAAAATACACACAAATAACTATAAAATGTTAAAATTTATCAAAACAGCCACACAATCTCTTACAGAGCATACATGGAACCATTGCAGCTGAGAGGAATGTAAACAAATATTAACAGAAATGTTGCTGCGTAAGCCGGGCACAGTGGCTCGTGCCTGTAAGCTTCAGCCTATGAAGCGGCGGAGGCTAGGGATCGCGGTTCAAGTCCTGCGTGGGGCCTGTAGTGAGACCTAGTTACAAAAAAAAAAAAAAAAAAAAAAGCTGGGCATGGTGGCGCACGCCTGTCATCCCAGCTACCTGGGAAGCTGAGGCTGGGGATTACTTGAGTCTGTGGTACCCTGGCAACGTGAGCCTGTGGTTCCATGGGCAAAAATAGCAAGACTTAGTCTCAAAAAAAAAAACAAAAACAAAACTTGCTGCTTAATAGTAGCGATTAGTTAAATTTAGGGCAATCAAAAGTTATAAGTTTAAACTGTTTGGGGTTTATCACCCCCAACTTGTGAGATATTCAAAGGTCAACACACACACGCACACACAGCATAGTGGGTGGAAATTTTTGCTTTCTTTTTACCTGGCACTGAAATTTTTTGTAAAGGACAGATTAAACTTCATTTAAGATCATTTTATTAATCAACTGCTTAAAGAGAAGATACAACTAAGCATCTGAATTTGAGCAACCAAATTGATCAAAAAAGTAGAAAAATAGTGTGTTTGGGCAGAAAGAAAAGAGAATAGGGGAAGAAAGACCATGAGAAGAGGAGCAGAAAGAGGAGTATCTTCTTAGAAAGAGGTGTTTTTTTTTTTTTGGTCTGTTTTTGTTTTTGTTTTTTTTTTAGGAGTTGTTAATGTCTGAATGGTTTTCACTTGAAATTTTATTTTAATTTACCCCCTTCCCATCCCCCACCCTTTCCTTCCTGCCCATAATTGTGTGCTTCAGCTTGGTGCTTAGCTTGCTTTGTCTTTTCCTCATGGCTTTTGTTTACTTTTTTTCATTATGTCTCATATATTAGTGAAACCATTTGACTTCTGTCTTTCTCTTTTTGACTTGCTTCTGCTAGTATGATTCCTTCTAAGTACATCCATGTTGTCATAAAGTCGTCAAATTTGTCATTCTTAATTGATGAGTATATTTCATTGTGTATATAGACCACATTTTTTTCATCCAGTCATCTGTTTTGGGCCATTTAGGTTGCTTCCATGTCCTTGCAATTATAAATAGTGCTGCGGTAAACATCTGCGCACAGGTGTCCCTTTGTACCCACACCGAGGTCTCTTTTGGGTAGATTCCCAAGAGAGCAATTGCTGGGTCAAATGGTAGTTCCATTTTCAGTAGTTTGAGGGTCCTCCACACAGCTTTCCACAGAGGTTGGACAAGTTTACATTCCTACCAGCAGTGTTCCTGATTCTCCACATCCTTGCCAGCACTTGTTGCCTGTTCTTTGGATGTGGGCCATTCTCACTGGTGTAAGGTGGTATCTCATTGTGGTTTTGATTTGCATTTCCCTTATTGCTAGTGATATTGAGCAATTTTTCATGTGTCTGTTGGCCATTTGTACTTCCTCTTTGAAGAAGTGTTTTTTTAGTTCTTCTCCCCATTTTTTGATTGGGTTTTTTATTTTGCTTTTGTTTAGCTGTGTGAGTTCTTTATGGATCTTCGTTATTAAACCCTTATCACTATTGTGGAGGGTAAAATTTTTTTCCCATTCAGTTGGGCATCTTTTAGTTTTTTCTGTTGTTTCTTTTGCTGTACAGAAGCTTTTTAGTTTGATGTAGTCCCATCTGTTTATGTTTTCCTTCATTTTTTTGCCGTCTGTAGATGCTTCCAGAAAGGGATTTCTGAATTGTAATTCCTGGAGGGAAATTTTATTTTTATGTATGTATGTATGTATGTATGTATGTATGTATGTATGTATATATGTATGTATGTATGTATGTATGTATGTATTTATTTATTTATTTTGAGACTAGGTCTCACTATTTTTGCCCGTGGAACTGCAAGCTCACGTAGCCCGGGGTACCACAGACAACTCAAGCAATCCCCAGCCTCAGCTTCCCAGGTAGCTGGGATTACAGGCACGCGCCACCATGTCCAGCTATTTTTTGGGACTAGGTCTCGTTAAGTGCCCCCGGCGGGACTTGAACAGCAATCCCTGGCCTGGGCGTGGCTCCCTAGGTTGCCACCTACAGGCATATGCTGCCTGTAGGTAAGTGGGTTTTGTTTTTACATTGTGTGAATGCAAAATGAAAGTTTCCTTAGATGGATGAGTTCAGCAGAAGCAAGCGCTTGGAGCCAAGGAGAGACACAAGCACATCAGCTTTTCAGGAATTCTTAGAAATTTTGAGGAAGATCTTAGGCATCCAATTATTGGATGTGAAGGGTTGAATCCATCTTCCTTGTAGCTTAATGGGCTGGTAGCCACAACTGATATGTGAGTGGCCTTTAGGATGGACACGTGGCAACGCCAGCAGCATCTGCCTGTTGTTTTGAACTCTCTGTAGGTGACTTTGCAAGTGCCACCTCAATTTTTCTTCACCAGATTTGGAGCTTGTCACTTTTCTCTCACTATCAATAAAAATCTGAAAACTTGGAAACAGGACAAATAAGTGGGTAATATGTCCTCTCGATGTCATACAATGGGAGGAAGAGTGAGGAGCAAATTCTGAGTCAGAGAAAGATGTCCTGAGTGAGCTCTACCCTCAACTCCATGCTGACATCTCAGATGCTTTGGACTACAACTCCCAATATTCCTTTAATTGAATTTCCAGTATTTAAAAAAAAATAATATATATTTTTATTGAATAAGTTTTGTCTCCATTTGCCTTTTGGGTGTTCCTCCCCACCCCCATCCCATCCTCCTGATCTCTCCATCTCTCCTTTCACTGCCATTTATTGTTTAATTTTTAGTCCCTTGGGTTCTTCCTTTTCTTTCCTGTAGCAATGTCCTTTTGTCCGGTGTGGACGTGTTTCCTGGGACACAGTGGCTTGTGCTTAGTTTTCCAAATGTCTTTTTGCTGCTGACCCCCCATTCACACATGATTGTGTTTTTTCAGTGCCTCCTCCTTCTTTCTGGTCAACTGCTCCAGCCCATCTTCTGTCATATTTTGCTCCTTCTTTGTTTTGTAGTTCTGTTTGCTGGCGTTGGGAGCATTTCTCCTGGCCAAAGTTTGTGCACCTATTTTTTTGATCGAGACAGGCCCTGGCAGATGGTTGGTCCGGTTCGTCATGGGGCCACTGCCCATCTCTGTGAGTTTCCTCACCCCCTGAAGTGGGAGGGTCCTTTGATCATGCTGAAGGCATCTCTGAACGGGAAATTCCATTCCCATCGTTGTAGATCACAGTGGTTGTATTTCTGAGGTAGTTTGTCTCTATAATCAGTCTTATAGTCCTGTATCCCATGGGTCTGACATAGTTGTTGTGCCGGAATACTTTGTTTTCTACCTTTGTATTCGTGCGCAACTGCCGTTGATTTAGTTGCTTCTGGTGAGGGTTGACTGGATTTGGAGAAGACCAGAGGGAATGACACCACCCACTACCCTCCGCCATCCTGTGTGTCCGACATGGGGGGCTCAGTGCCTGGCAGCATGGCTGAACTGGGCGTGTGGGTGGGGTTACCCCCGCCTTCCCTGGCCACCTCATGGTACGGTGACCGGGGGGTTGCCCCCAGCCACTCCCCGCTGCCCTGGCAGGCAGTGGGGCCCCTCTACCTTGCGTTCCCCAAACCCTGAAAGGTGCGTGGCAGGCTGGGTGGCTGAAGGCTCAGTGCCCCGCAGCATGGCTAAACTGGGCATGTGGGCGGGGCTCTCCAGTATGTTTTTAACTGAATGGAGGGCAGCTGGGAAGGAGCACGGTGAGTACATAAATGGAGGTGGGATGTAGGAGGGGAGAGATGTGGAGATGCTTAGAAAAGATATTTGGAAGAGACATATGGGTGAAAGAGGCATGGGGAGCCTGCTCCTGTTTCTTAGCAGAGACAATGGCCATTATTATCTTACCCTTATGGTGGATTATGTGGTATATTTGAATTTTGAGTCTCTCCTCACAGCTCTCTGGGATCTGTCTAACCTTGTTCTTATAGCTTCTTGACAAGGGCTGCTTTAGAACTGTAACAAGTTTGGGGGCCTCAGCTGCCCACTTCTGGACAAACCTGTTTGGGTATTTGTCCATGAGGGGACGGATGATTTTTGAAGTTTTATTGGAAAACTATATTTGAAATCCTCTCTCTTCTCTCTCTAAGCTCGTAACTATAAAAAATGTTTCCTTTGCCTTTGTGTACTTTGCTAGACCTTTTTTTAGAGTGTGCACCCCTTAACAGTTTGGGATCCTTGAGTACTCCTTGGTTGCATGCAAACTATATGGAGATGACGGTCCACCTGAGGACTGTCTAGGTTAAGTCACTTCCTTAACTTCATAGTTTACTATTGTTAAAAATTTCTAAACTTAGAGAAGTTACACATTCAGTAGTTATTCCTTTTTGGGTAAGATGCGGTTAATTTCTGTCTGGCAGGGAAAAAAAAACCTACCTCCAAAGCATTCCTTTGCATAAACTCTAAAGTTCATTTCCTTTAAGATATTAAATCGTTTGGATCTAGTCCAGCTATCTTACCATAGCATTGCTTTTGTAAGTTGCTTATAAATACATAGCTCTTCAAACTTCTTTGACTCTTACCAGCTCTTTCATTGATTGAACTGAATAGAGTCTTTGACATGTATCTATTTAATATCTGCACAAAGAGTCATGATTTATAATTTTGAAAATTGTATTTAGACCACTCAGTACTTCCAGACCTCAGACTGTGGGCGGATTTGCTGCCACTCCCAGCACAAAATCCTCCATCATCATTTCACTGTACCACATTACGTACAATATAATGCTTGGTACACAGTGTCACCAAAGAGAGAGAGAGGCGAAAGAGAGATCATTCTACCTCTCTGGGCTCTTCTCTAGCTGGGCAACTAATCAAAACAGCATCAAACAGGTCAGCAAAACAATAGCAATAACAAAAAAAATCAATTTGTAACATGCATATGGAGAATTTGCATAGTTGTAAATTCTAAGGACTCATGATGCAGATCAGGGAGATTTTTCCAATGGTTTGGGATATGAGACTTCAAGGACAGTGGGGGAAGAACTTACATGACAGACAGAAGAGAGACATCATTGTTATTCTGAGAGTATTATTAGATAGAGAAAACATGATTACTGGTAAACTAGAACTGGATGGGACCCCCAAACCACATTCTTCTAGGTCATAAAAGGAAAAACAGTGATTGCACTTTTGATTAAATACCCACCCCCAGAGCCTGTTCTTTAAGAAGTTTGGTTTAACCAAGTGAGCCAGGCCTGGGTAGCAGTATTTTATTTTATTTTTATTTTTTATTTATTTATTTTTTTTTGAGAGTAGGTCTTGCTATTTTTTTTGGCCCGTGGAACCGCAGGCTCTCGTTGCCTGGGGTACCACAGACTCAAGCAATCCCCAGCCTCAGCTTCCCAGGTAGCTGGGATTACAGGCGCATACCACCACGCCCAGCTATTTTTTTTGGAACTAGGTCTTGCTATGGTCCCCAGGCGGGACTCGAACCGAGATCCCTTGCCCCTGCCGCTTCATAGGCTGAAGCTTACAAGCACGAGCCACCGTGCCCAGCCTTGGGTAGCAGTATTTTAATAGAAGTCTTTCAAGGATTCTCTTGACAGCCAGCTTGAGCCCCACCACTGAAATGGTGGGGAAGCCCACGGGAAGCACAGCTTGTTTTTCCCCCAAGGACTCTCCTCAGCTTCTGGGTGGGGGGTGGGTGAGTGGGGC